>JAZGTJ010008518.1:1484-20897 GCA_036877575.1 Botia almorhae
CCCCACCGGTTGAGAACCACTGATTTATATCCATCTTATTTTCGTATTCATTTTGCACATGACTTCAAGTCAAATCGCTGCTATTTATCTTTTTAATTTGCAAGTTTATTCATTATCTCACAGTTTATTTATTATTGTGTGCCTTATTTTATATTTTTTCTACTTTAGTTTATATAACTGTCCTGGCATTCACTGTGGGCAGCAAAGTAAGAATTTAATTGCACAGGGAAACCTATTTTCTCACTGTGCATATGACAATAAACGCTTTAAATCTTGAATCTGAATCTTACCGTTGTTGAATTGCCTGCCGCCTGCCTTGACCATCACTTTGTTTATCATTACTAATTGTTTGTTATTGATGTCTGTTATTCATGTCTGCCTTGTTTAACCCATATTGCTTTGTTAGCCAGTATTTGACCATTGCCTGTCTGACCACGAATTACTGCAAATGGATCCATGAGCCAATTCCCATGTCTCTATGATGTTCTGGTGCTGAGATATAGCTAATTCATGTGTGTTGCTAGGGTGCTCTAAATGGTTGCTAGGGCATGGCTGGACAGTTTTAATAGTAATAATTAAAGACTACTTGCCAGTCTGTCAGTCAATGGGGTGGTTGCTAGGGTACTGTAAATCATTTGTTTCTGCTTACTAAGCCGAGCGATATGAGCCCACACCCCAGTCTCTACATTCTGATGCTGAGCTATAATGCCAATGTTAAGTATGTGGAATTTTTCACCCACTTTTTTCGTACGCCCTAAAACATTGTACACTGAGTGCTAATAAAAGTCATAGCACACCTCTCCTCAAGAAGCATTCATGGCTCTACAACAGATTATGTGGGACGAGTTACATACCAAAGTTTTGTCCAGAAAAAGAATGAAAGAGAGTAATAGTGATGCTTTGCAAGCGCCACTAATAAGCTTAAATAGAATATTGTTGAACTTTTCCCTAGTCCTGCATGTTCAAAAATCGGACAGAGGCGGAATTAAAAGTTCAATCTTTTAATGAAGCAAATGGATAAAGCATACAGAGCTCTGGCTGCAGAACTAAACCCTATACACAATGAGTCTTATGCATGGGCGCTCCACACTGCTCCCTAAAACCTCGCAGCCTCAGAATTTATTGACGTTCTCTCTTCTTCCCTTTCCCAGATAAATCCTCCAAACAGCAGTGACCTCTCATCTGTAACTCAGATCTGACTCCAACAGGTTTCTGACTCCAGTCAGCAGTTCTGTTTAAAAGAAGAAGAAAAGAGAAACACACAAAGAAAAACACCTTCTCCTCTCTCTGCTTTAGGTTGTCCTTGTACTTCTCCAGTTACTGACAGAGAGTCAATTGTCGTCCCTTTTACACAGCTGCATCTTGAGATAGGAACTTGTGGTCAAGCTAGTCTCACTCCCACCCAGTCAGAGCCTCTGTAAAACACTTCTTTATTGAAACAAACACAGAGCATACAAAACACACAGCATGTTCTTTAATTCTTAAAAACAAACACATATTAAACAATTCTAATCATTGGAATTATTTAAACTTAATAATCTACTAATGAATGATTAAAGCAGTGATTAAATGTTTATGAGCATAATAAAACTGTAATAAGACAATAAAAGATGGAATCCGTCAATATCAATAAGTATATAATAATTTAAAAATAAGTAGGTACTACTTAATACAATTAAGTTCGTACTGTCATACTCAGGGGTGCCGCTAGGATTTTTGGGCCCCCTGGCTAATTTGTACTCCAGGCCCCATCCCCCAATTATCTTGTCTTCTTGCCACATGTAGCAACAGTTACTATCAATAAGCTTTAGAACTATTGAAGATTCAATGAGAGACAATAGAGAAAACATTTGAACAGTGAAATTGTTCATTTGAAATTATGCATTAATAAATATATACAAATAACTATGTACTGTAATAGTACAAGAAATTAACACCATTGTACTGTCTCTCTCATACAGAGACACTTGTAGGGTTAGGGTTAGACAACTGGAAACGGGAACAGAACTAGAACATAAAGCACAAGACAAACAACAGGTAGCCGGAGCTTACACACAAGCACACAAGACAACAAACACTAAACTACACGCCAGTCTTTTAAAATAAATAAACTGAAAGCCAAAAAGGCAAAAGGCAGAGAGACAAGCGTGACTAGACTATGATAATCTAAATAGAACATAAAAGCTATGCTAACGAAGACTGAGACAGGAATGTGGTCAGGAACGCTTGCAATACAAACCCGGTTTGATCAAACCGACGTCCTGACAACACTAATTTAACACTTTCTTAATGTCTTATAATTATTCCCCAAGTGCCAAACGGCGTGCTTTTCTCACAGCAAAATCTTGATTAGATCTTTGAATTCAAGACTTCTTGCTAAATCATTTTTTAATAGAGAGCATGGCTAGACCATTTAGTCTTTCCTTTATTACTATTATTCACCGAGTGAATTATAAGTTTCACACACCAGCACACACAAACAGCGACAGGATCACTGAATTTGAAATAAATCAGTTCTATTCGTGAATGAATCATTTAGACTAGTTTTATCAATGGGTTTCTCCAATTCATTAAAACGAACCAACTCAAACGATTCACTCACAAATCGGACGTTATTACAAGACTTACTTCATAAACTCACCAGGTGATAATTAAATTCAGATTTACATGACTACATGACTTTTGATCGATTAATCACAGAAAACTGTTTCAATCTCATCACCAGAGCAGATTTATTGTTTCTTGGTGATTTTTTATCTTTTATGAATGTTGCCTCATTACTATTGTTTGCTTGCATGGAAATATTGTTACAACTATCAGTGGGTAAACATCGGGTGGGTAACAGAGAGAATTTCTATTTTACGTTACTTAAAACAGCTTCATAAAGACTAGCTTCAGAATCATCACATGAAACAGGGACCAGTTTTTTTAAAAACTGGGTGACTCTTCTCTTTTTCGTGCTTTTATTCCTCTTTTTTTATCCTGTTTTGATCTCGTGAGTCTCGCCATGTATGCGCGAAGTTGAGAACCGGTCTGTGAAGTGCAGCGTTTCTGAATAACCAGCGAACGTCTTATGGGGACACACACGCTCCTGGCACAGAGGGGTTCATTATAGCGTGAGTCCTAATAGGTTATTGTGCGAAGAGGCTATTTAAATCTCTAGATAATACGCCAAAGTATGGGGTTCTGCTGGGCCCTCTGTGTGATCAGGGCCCTTAGAGCCGTCCCCCCAAACCCACCACCCTTTACGGCGCCCCTGGTCATAGTATGCGATTTTGGACGCATGGCATCTCCGTCTGCAAAGACGCTGTGTCTGACGTCACGGCGCAGCCTGCTGCAGGCGGTCGATGTTCAGCTCGCTTAAGATGGCCGCGGTCAAGACGCTCTGTTGTAACGGCAGGATGATTTTATTTACTTTCCTGTTTGTTTTTGCCATGGCGAACGGTGATGATCAGGTGCCTCTGGTCGCGTGGGCAAGTGACGGGTAAATGATTGAGAGCTTTCTGTGTGTGCGGATTATAATCGTGGAAATTTGATAAAGACAGCATTGACTGTCTGCTAGCTAAACATCGCGGTCGCTGTCCAGTGCTGAAAAACCCTCGAAGAAAACACATTTTAATAAAAGTTTGTAATATAAAGATCTCAATGTTCATTAACACTGTTCACAAGTTCACATTAAACTGCAGATGTCGGTTCTTTTTGGCTCTCAATACCTAATGAGCTGCCAAAACAGCATTTTTGACAATCGTAGTTATTGGCATCTAGGCAACTCACAGGGTTTGAGACAACCCCTGTAAAAAGCCGTTGTGTTACCATATTTTGCTGTATGTAATGTGTTTTGGGATATCTTTTTTAATTCTGTCCTGTAGTTTTACCCTGTCTCCTGTGAGTGCTCCACCAGCTGGTCACACAGTGTCATTGGATGAGCTGAAATCATACCTGACTAGAGCCCTAAATACTGCACCTCATAACCTACTGCTCTTCGTGCAAGATGAAGTACATAGCACATCATTACACACATACACACACACTTCCTGCACGTCATACACACCCACACTGAACACATAACACATTAACAACACACACAACACATAACACCTCATTATATGCACATACACACACACACTAAAAAATGTTAAGAAAGTAGAAGTAAAGAAAGATAATAGGATAATGCACAATGGAGGCATTTTCACTAGAAACAGTTAGACCTCACAGTACATTCTTAGCTGGACAGAGTTTTAAAAACAGATGACGAATGAACCTTCTCGTTCCATCTGCATACATATAGCGGTGTATCAGTGTTGTAAATTTAATGCTTGTGTTTTTTTATAAATTACATACTAATTTAAAGCTAGTTAAGGTGCAGTCTGTCTAATTGGTTGCATTATCTCATTCAGTTGAGTATTGATGACTTTACAATGTATGGGGGAGTATATGGAAACAAACAAGATAGTGTCTTCCACAATCTTGAGGTATGTGGGTGTTTTCCAACTTTCTGTGCTTATGATGGCAACTTAACAGTTATATTACACGAGGATATTTTTTGTAATTGCTGTTTTATACTTAATTATAAATTGAGTAGGAAATGTTTTTCTTTTGATGAAACTATGATAGCACTTGAAAACAAAAAAGTGTACTTTATCCAAAATCAATTGTTTCTCTTTTTTTTAAATACTAAAGTTTTGCCTCACTTAGATATAAAATTAAAATCAGCAAAACAACGAAAACAGTAAATGTCTTTATTACTGATTTTGATGAGTGCAACTTGAGGTTTTATTTGTGGGTAACGCTGTGTTCACTGGTGACTGGGTCATGTGTCCAGGTGGCTTTACTGTCATCCTCCTCCTTATGGCTGCCGTCTGTATCATCTTCTGCAGCTGCTTCAGTTTCCACTCTCCTCCAGAACCAGATCCAAACAGCCCCTCTCTACATGAACCCAGAAACCCTCACGCAGTTGCGGCTCAATGCATCTGTTGCCGCCCTGCTAGTGTTCCGCCTCCCTTACAGCAGCAGGTAAGAGTTTTAACTTCTAAATTGGCTATATTCAGAATGGGACACACTAACTGTCACAAAGTGACAGCACATACACACCGCAACTTACCTTACTCCTTCTCCATAATCCCCTGTCAAGGCGTTGTGGGTGCACATGCACGCCATTAGCATACTGGTATAACATACACGCAAACATATCCACTCCATTTCCATCTGCCTACAGTGATCCACGCTGCGCATAACACACACATACACACATATTACACACAGATTTTAAGTTGACTTTTATTTTATTTTGGGTTTTTGTCTTTTTGGGGTGGGCCTGTTGTCTCACAAACCTACTGCATAAAACCAACTATTTATATACCATATCAAAAAATATAGTATGTGAAAAATTGTATAATGTAACACTAAACAGACCTAAAACATTAGCATTCTGTATTGTGCATTGTGATGTCATGGATGAGTAGGGTAAGTGTACCCTTTCTGTTTTCATACATTTTTCAATTAGTGAATATATTTTTTAGTTTACATTAACAAAATATGAATCAATTAAAAGACTATTCTTTATTTTGTTTTATCTGTCGATTCTTTTATATTTAAAATTTAAAGCTGCAATCTGTATCTTTTGCCCCTCTATTTCTATCACTGTTTGAAACATAAAATTGCAGATGACTTTTCATTTACTTTTATGTATGTTTAAATCAAACTGACATAACCCGACCGGTCAACTGAAATAATCCGACCGGTCAACTCAAATTATAAATCATTATTATATATTTACTGTTGTGAATTGTGGTAAGGTAAGGAGACAGTTTTAAACACTGATCTGTTATGTACTTGTTCAATAACAGTTTTTTGTTTGTTAAACCAAAAAAGGTCATGGATTGCAGCTTGTTTATTGAAATTTAAAATATTTAAATAGCACAAGTGTGTTCCAGTTAAGATGACTGTATGATTAATTAATAAACACTATTGAATAAAACAATGGGTGAATAAATTAACCCTTTATAAGGAGAAGTTGAGGACTGAATTTGTTTCTTTCTGCAGGGCTGATATGATGTCTGCTAAAGAAGTGCTCAATGGAAATGGTATGTGTCATATTCAAACAGCATTAAATAACAAACTTTATGCTCAAAAAAACCTTTTTTAGATTTGATTGTTGTGAGAATAGAGGATTTCTTTGTGTTGTTTGTTAGATGAGGTGATTGGTCAGGTGATCAGCATCATGAAAGCTCAGTCTGTACCATATACTACAGTGTTCACTGCACTTCAGCCCTCACGGGTAAGACCTCTGCTTTTACACACTCAAGAACATCTTTACATCATATATATATATTTATAGGCAAGTTCAAGGTCATGTGACGTAGCATTGCATGCCACAAAGCCTTTACATTTACATTTTACATTTAGGCATTTGGCAGACGCTTTTATCCAAAGCGACTTACATTGCATTATACTACACATTGATCACTATACATTGAGTATGTGCAATCCCTGGAATCGGACCCATGACCTTGGCGTTGTTAATGCCATGCTCTAACCACTAAGCTACAGGAAAGCACATGCAAAATACGTCGTAAGCCTAAGTCTGAAGAAAGGTCGTGCAAGTGAGACCAGAATGTGGCGAAGCGACGCAGCGTCTCGTTCACTGTCTAAGGAACCGGGTTACATACATAACCTGAGATGTTCCCTTTTCGAAGGAACTCGATGCTGCTATAGCTTGGTGCTATGGGGAAGTAATACCCACTATGCCACAGTGAGGTAAAGCCTGTCCAAGATGCGATGAAACAATGGCACAAAACATAGGAAAAAAGTTAGACTTGTCAACCCAGAAGGACCTGAGTACCTGGAGTTGAATTCAAGTCTAAACTATAAAATCTAATAAGTGTGTGCGAAAAGGACCAGCCTGCCGTAGAACAAACATCACTTAGGAATGCTCCCCTAGACAGAGCCTTTGGTGACACTACACCCCTGGTAGAATGGGCTCTTAATTCCCAAAGGTGACGCTAGAACACAGGCTTTTTAGGCCAGGGTAATAGCATCTGTGATCCAGTGAGATAGGCGCTTTTATTGAAGGCTTGAAGTACCACCAGGTGACCAGCCGCAGCAGGCACCTTAGGGATATAATCTGGTCTAGGGTTCAAAATCAAAGCCATCAAAGCCAGGAGCAGGCAGGCAGGGTCTACAGATAGAGCCTGTAGATCTCCTACAATTTTGAGCGATGTAGGAGCTACAAGTGGAGCCACCTTCAAAGTCAGAAACTTATCCAAGTCTGAGTCTAGAGGCTTAATTGGAGCCAAAGATAAACCCCTTAAAACAACGGGGAAGGTCCCAAGAAGGGACCCGCATGTGACAGAAAGGCCTCAGCCATTTGGCACCACACAGAAAATGATACACCAGAGGGTGTCCCCCAATAGAGGCTCCATCAACAGCTTTGTGATTAGCAGACACAGCCACATAAACCCTAAGGGTGGCGGGAGCTAACCCTGCAGAGAGGCGCTCTTGAAGGAACTTCAGCACTAAACCAACAGGGCAGTGAACCGGGTCAATATGGTGTTGTCCACACCACGATTTTAAAAGCTGGTTCCCATCAGGGGCCAGACCCACAGTTTCCAGATCTTTGGCCAGGGTGAAAGACAGACCCCCGAGCCTGGGATAGAAGGTCCGTCCGGACTGGGAGCTTTCAAGGAATTCGTCCAGGAGAGACATCATGTATGAGGACCAGACCAGGATCAGCCAGAACGGTGCTACTTGAACTCGGTCCTGGTGAACCTTGTCTAGGACTCCCAGGAGCAAGGCTGTCAGGGGAAATGCTTACAGACGAAACCTCGGCCACGTCTGTATCATGGCGTCCAGCTGGATGAGTGAGGTTGAACCAGAAGGGACAGTGTGTCGACTCTTTGGAGGCAAACAAATCCACTACAGCCTGGCCATACCTCTGCCAAATGGATTCCACCACACCTCAACCCCTGCCTTGACAGGATATCTGCTGCCAGATTCACATGCCCTGGGATATACATCGCTCTGATGGAGAGCAGCCTGTTTTCTGCTCAAAGAAGGATCTGCTGTGCCAGCCTGAACAGGGGGCACAAAAGCAGTCCTCCTTGGTGATTAAAGTACGTGACCACTGTGGAGTCATTTACAGACAGTTTATGTGGCAGGAGAGATGAGGGTCCTCCCACTGACCATGGACTGGGCAACCATCGAAAACTGCACCCCAGCCTGTGAGGGAAGCATCTGTCGTAGGAATCCTGCAACGGCATAAAACTCCTAGATCAGGACCTAATGTATGAAACTGGAGTCTGAATCACATAGAAAGGGTACGAAGCCCTCTGCGTGTAACCCTTAATTTTTTAAGGATTACTAAAATCAGTCCTCGGGCTGGATTTGACCCACTATCGCCAAGAGAGTCTCTAGTTCCGGGCCAACACTAAATGCTCCTCTCTTATCACCACAGTTATAGGCAAATTGAATTCTGTACCCTCTCTCTTTTGTTCTTAACAGCCATGGGGACAAACTGGACAGAAGCTTCCATGCTGCCAGAAAGTCCAAGAGAGGTACCCTCTTGTCTATATGTCCAGTCTCCTGAGAAAGGCTTACAGTCTCTATATGTCCATTCTATGTCAATGACTGAGCTTTCATCACCGAACAGACCTTGAGAAGCAACCGGGGCATCCAAAAGAAAAGTATTTGTCCCTGCCGATTTGTCGAGCCATCTGCTTTGTGGCACAGAGGGCAAGATCTGTGACTCCCCGGAGCTCCTGAACTGCTTCAGGTTCTATGATCTGCTGCCGCATTTGCCTTACCCACCAGATTGGAAGTCACCCTGCAGGGCTTGGAGGGCAAGATATGTTTCTTCCACGACGATGCCGTAAAGAGAGAGAGATAGCCCGCAAGCTTCTCTTCAACCCTCACCCACAATAGAAGAGTGATTACTCATATTGTAAATCATGAGCCAAATATGGATTCTTCCAAGACTTCGTCACCTCAGTGTAAAGTTCTGGGATAAATGGGAGGTTACAATGGGGAGGCTGTCCCCTGCTGGATGAAAAATCCTATCATCCAGTTTAGATGTTTTAATGTGCTGTCTCTTATCTGGCCAATCAAGGCTCAGTTTCTCGACAACACAAGAAACAACCTCAAACATCTTCTCAAATGCGACAGAAAGAGGAAGTTGGTCTGCCTTAGCAACCACCTGGCTGCCAGCAGTCAGATTGTCATCTGATGCTGCCAGCATGAGCTCATCTTCCAGCTCTGAAGAAACCACGGGGTGGGCTTCTGAAGATGGTGTGTGCTCATTTAATTCGGTGGAGAGTGCGAGAGAAAAGGCAGGGCCCAACTCTTGCTGCTCATCTGCCAAATCAAGCTGGAGCCCCACGGACAAAGCCTCCACTCCGCCTCAGCAGAAGATGGACCCGACCCGCGAGCTGCAGCTGCCCGACTCCCATCTGGATTGAAGAGAGCCAGGCGGGAGGGGAGCGTCCTCAGCAGAAGCAATTTGCACTGAGGACAGTTGGCTCACTCAAAAGATTACCTAGCATTATTTAATTTAAGTTAGTTAAATGCTTTACAAATGAAAGGTAAATTATCTCATTTGCTTATTTCTTCTTTAATCTGGAAAATTAGTGAGCGGATTTCAACCAAAGGATTTCATTGTTCAAAAACTGTTTAATTAATATTGAAAAATGTATATCTTAGACTTAAATTTTAAAATAGTTGATATACAGTACTGTGCAAAAGTCTTAGCACACCATCAGGTTTATTGTTTTAGCAAGGCTTTAATAACCTTCCATGTTTATTTTTCTCTCCTCTTAAGTTACAAACAGAAAACACAGGAAATATGTACACAAAATAAAAAAAACACAAATTTCTGAACAAAATGACTAAGGCAAAATGAAAAGGCAAATTTCTGTATTTAGTGTAACCTTTATTGGCCCTAAGCACATCTTGAACTCTATCGAGGAGATTGTCCTGAAGTCATTAGATTAGAATTAGAAATTACAATTTAATTCCATTTAGGTTTAAGAGAGCCGGTTCTTGCTACTGCTCAAGTTTTAAGTGGAGCTCACACAAAATTGCCACTCCAGCCTATAGAAGCTGTTTATTTTTGTGTTGTGTAATACTGCATACAATTTTCCTGTTTTTATTTCTGATAAATAATTATATATGGTCATTATACAATTGCTTAAACAACGTTGCTGAAATCTAACACAGTGTCTGCAACAGACATGAGCGGCATGACGCAACACGGCAAAAGACAATAGAATGCATCAGCACTGCTGTTTACACTGGATGTGACACGTTGCACTGCTTACATTCACACAGTTAAACCAGTGTAGTCACAGTGTAAATGTGGCCTAAGACTTTTGCAAAGTACTGTAACCAAACCTTGCATTACCACATATTCATTTAATTGAATAGTTAAAAAATATCCCAAGCTTTAAATATCTCAAGGAGCACTGTTCAATCCATCGATTAAAAATGGAACAAGTATGCCACAACTGCAAACCTACCAAGACATGGCCGTCCACCTAAACTGACAGACCGACCAAGGAGAGCACTGGTCAGAGAAGCAGCCAAGAGGCCCATGGTCACTCTGGGGGAGCTGCAGAAATTCACAGCTCAGATGGGAGAATCTGTCCACAGGACAACTATAAGTCCACAGAGAAGAGTGGCAAGAAGAAAGCCATTGTTGAAAGAAAGACATAAGAAGTCCTTTTTACAGTTTGCCACAAGCCCTGTAGGGGACACAAACATGTGGACAAAGGTGCTCTGGTCAGATGAGACCAAAGTTGAAATTTTTGGCCTAAATGTAAAGCGTTATGTGTGGTGGAAAAGTAACACTGATCATCACCCTGAACACAACATCCCCACTGTGAAACATGGTGGGGCATGCTGTGGTGATACTTTTCTTCAGCAGGGACAGGGAAGCTGGTCAGAGTTGATGGGAAGATGGATGGAGCTAAATACGGGGCAATCCTGGAAGAAAACCTGTTGGAGGCTGCAAAAGACTTGAGACTGGGAAGAAGATTCACCTTCCAGCAAGACAATGACCCTAAACATACAATGGAATGGTTTGGCTCAAAGAACATTCACGGGATTACATCCCACACATATTATTTGAAATAATACCATTAACATGTCCAACATTAGTTCTGTGTTTTTATTATTATTCTTTGTTTCTCTTTGTAAAGCTGCTTTGAAGCAATGTAACATTGTAAAAAGCACTATATAAATAAAATTGAATTTAATTGTGATGTTAAATTTAATTGAATGTGTTAGAATGGCCCAGTCAAAGTCCAGACCTAAATCCCATTGAGCATCTGTGTTCACAGACATTCCCCATCCAATCTGACTGAGTTTGAGCTATTTTGCAAAGAAGAATGGGCAAAAATTTCAGTCTCTAGATGTGCAAAGCTGGTAGAGACATACCCCAAAAGTCTTGCAGCTGTAATTGCAGCGAAACGTGGCTCTACAAAGTTTTAACGTAGGAGGGCTGAATACAAATGCACACCACACTTTTTAGATTTTTATTTGCTTAAAAGTTTGAAAACCATGTATCATTTTCATTCCACTTTACAATTATGTGCTACTTTGTGTTGGTCTATTACATAAAATCTTAATAAAAACATTTAAGTCTGTGGTTGTAATGTGACAAAATGTGGAAAAGTTCAAGGGGTATGAATACTTTTGCAAGGCACTGTACAATATGATGTTGTATTAATTAAAGGGAAAGTTGTCTTGTTTTAGGTGATTGAGAAGGCTTTGCCAGCCGTACAGTCGGTCAGCTCACGATCCCTCCTGCAGTCCCGGCGCGGAGAACCTCCTTCTCCATACCCCCCTGTGGAGTTCAAGAAGATGGACTCTACATGTATTCTCTTGTGGGCAGAGAAACTGGTGGTCAGTCAGTACACTTCAGGAAAATGGGAAAGACACGACCTTGCCTCCAAAACCTTTGGAGAAGGTGTGACGCCCAACCTGGATGGATCGACTTGCAATGAAACTCACTCACGGTACATAAAGGTTCATTTAACAACATTAGCTTTAAGTTTGTCTTGAAGTTAAAAGGGTCGAATTCTATACATGTAGTCAAATGTTTTGCTAGTGAACCTTTATTACTTGGCTAACCCCTGCCACACTGAATAATCACTGATATATAAATCTGGTTTATTATAGTACATGTGCTCATGGTTAGGCAGCAGTGGTGGTTCTACATTTAATTGCGCCCCGGGCGAGACTCCCTGCCGGCGCCCTCTGACAACTAACAGACCCCCCCGACAACTAACTCCTTCCCAGCGCCCCCCGACCACCTCGCACCCCAACCAAACCCCCCCCACACCCATCCCTCCCGCTCGCTCATGCTTCTGTGCGGCTCCTTCAGCAGCAGGGGCGGCACAGGTATCATAGATAATAGAAAACCGCTTAGCACAGATTACTTTTTTTAATCCAAGTTCGTGGGCCGCCCCCCCCGTGTCATGAAAAAATGCCGCCCCGGGTGGCTGCCCCGTTCGCCCATGCCTAAAATCGTCCCTGTTAGGCAGAGGAGTGTAAGGGACACTCTGTTTCTTTATATTTCTATACTTTGTTTGGATGCTAACATAAAACATTAATTCTTTTGTAAAAATAAACAAATGTCTTCATCCACTCAGTTTAATGGATAATATAAATCATGGTACAGTATACTGTAAATTTTTATAACTGTATTTGCTACTATGCATGTAACAAATGCACAAATAATACTTTTTTTATGTCTGTACTATCCAAATAAATGCCCAATAACACATTGTCATATGTACATTTGAGGCGAATAGCAGGTCACTGCTTACTGGCTACAGTCTGCAGTACACTGTGGTGCAGTACACTGTACACTCAGGTCATCAGTGTATCTGTGAATTTTTTTGCCAAGATAATAATCATATACCTGTATCTGTCAGGTAAACATATATGAACACTTTCGATAAAAAGATAACTGCACCGTTTCAATAGCAGTTGTACTTTACTTGTGTCATTTCCTGTAACAGGCTGGTTCTGAACTATGAAAATGTCCTGAACTTCCGATCTTTCAAGCTCATGTAAGTGACTCATTTTCTGTTTCATTCAAACACACAATCTCTGTCTGTCAAAATAGACTGATCTGCGCTTTTACTCTTCATCTTCCCAGTTTTGTGATGAACCAGCGTTACTACAAGGTTTCTGCACGCCGCTGGTTCACCTTGGACCTGCTGCAGCTGGAGTATGATGGAAAAAAGGCCTCCTTCAATGGCAGCAGTCACATCTACGCTCCGGCCGAATACTCGTATCGCTGCGAGTTCATCAGTAGCTCACGCTATCCTCAGCTTTTCCCACACTCAGCAAAAGACAATGCCAATGAGTGGCAGATCTCATTCGATGACTTACAGGTAACTTAGCAAATTAGGGAAAGAACACCAGGGCTCAAGTGTATCCTCTCCAAGCCCCTACATAGTGGACAGCAAGCCAAAACTGTTTACCATGTATGTTGAAAATTATATGGGCATATAGACTCATAAATACATTTATCATTGTGTGTATGATTTATAAGTTTATAAGTAAGTTGTATAATCTTTGGTCAAAATGTAACATTTTTACCTCCTAAAAGATTAAAGTGCTTAATGATTAATAATGGTTGTTTGGGCAGGAAAGTATATTCGCCAAAATATTATGAAATATTTCAACTTTAAACAGGCATTTCGTCTATCAGTCTGATTTTCACAATTCAATGGAATCCAGATGGATAAATTTAGTCCTTACACATTACAGAAGTTAAATGATTAAAAGTCAGTAATTCTGTTATACATGATACAGTGTGATTTTTAATGCATCTCTCATGTATGACAGATCCAGGGCTTTAACGTGGCAGGGAAGGATTTCTCTTATGCCAGTGACTGTGCTGGTTTCTTCACTCCTGGTATCTGGATGGGTCTTGTCACTTCTCTCCTCATGGTGCTTGTTCTTACCTATGGCCTGCACATGATCATGCAGCTTCACACCATGGACCGTTTTGATGACCCCAAGGGTCCAGCCATCTCTGTGCCGCAGACTGAATGAACAACACTGAGCAATTTCCCTATCTCATTTTCATATCCTCAGTGTGTGTGATAGTGTTGTGAAGGTTGAGATATTGTCATGATGTGTAAATGAGGTGATAATCTTTCCATGACTGAACCTCATTTGCGTTTAGCAATGTACATTCTCATTTATTTCTTTTGATTTTTATTAAATATGACATGGACCTTCATACTTCCCTTTGGACTGTTTATTCATGTTGTTTTATCACTGTTTCTTTTAACTTTCCTGGAAAAGGGAATTTGCTAGTTGTGGCATCATCCTTAGAATGTTAATTTGTGTTTTGCAATGTTTATTATTAGCAAGGTTGAGCCATTTGCTATCAGGACAGTAATTTTAAAACTAACGTTATTTGAACAATCACTTACAGATATGTGGGTTAGACTAAATACCTATTTTAATTAACATTAGCAAAAACATAAACGCGAGAGATGTGCTAGGATCCATTCGTATTGTTTAACATATGTGTGTATATATATGTGTGTGTGTGCTTATCCTTAGTTCCAGGATAAAAATAAACTAATACATTGTTGATGTTTTTGTGGGTTAAAACTGTAATTCCGAAGAGGAATTTATTGCTGTATAACTTATCAGAGGTAATGTTATTTGTGGTGGTTGTACAGTCAGTATTTGCTCGCTGTAGTTTCACTTCTAGCTGGTGTTCAATGTGTCTGTGGTTGTTTTCGTGTCTTGAGTTGTTGTGGGAATTTGTTTAATGACCACACTGGGAAATGTGAAATGTGTTTTGCTTTACTGAAAATCTGTTGTGCACTGTACACTGTACAAGTACTCTTGATGAAAATAAACAACAACATTATATGGTACATGATATATGATTTATATCCTGCAGGAATAGATGTATGCACTTGAGTGTGTCTGTTAATAAACACAAAAGAAAATAAATCAATCTGGTGTCATATATTTAAATGCAAATTTTTAAATTTAAGAATTAAAATAGAGCAAATAATAACTGCAGTCAATGATGGAAGCATTAGACTTCATTATAAACACACATACTGGCTTTATTTAATCTAGAGCAATTTCTATTTTATTTGTTCTGTCATAGTGTATGCTCTGGAATAGTGTGCAAATGATAAGTACATTTTTGTTCATTCTTGAATAAGTTTATTGTACCATGGCAGGAACAAAGTACATAAAGAGCTCATCAGTGGAGTCAGAATGAACAAAGAACAATGATTGATAATTTATGGACTGGACTGGCACGGCCACGATGCGGAGACCAGAACCCGGAGGCAGGCTGGAGAGGTGAGGAGGGTGGACAACGGCAGACTCCAGGACAGAAGACAACCACACGGAGGACCGGAACAGGTGAGCAGGGGGACTGGGGAAACACAAGACGCACAACAAACAACAAGACGAGCTGGAGCTGGGACAAGACAAGACAACAGACACAAAACTACAAGCCAGACTGATCAACACTAAGAATCCCAGGACGGGAAAAAACAAGACAGCTGACTAAACTACGACTAAAGCTAAGGGCGAGCTATGCTATGCTAAGCTGCGCTATCTAAGACAAGACTTAGAATAATCAAAGACCTTTGACTGGTCAGGAAACGGTTACACTCGATGGTCACATCGCCTACCTTCACCTTTAGACTGAGCCCGGTTCAGTCCTGGCAGGAAACCAACACTTTACCCCAAGAATGTGCCGGGCGATGCACACTCAATCCAACGGCTGAGCTCCTGCCAATGCTGTGGTTATCCCTTCTTTATACACTAAACCTAGTGCGGCTAAAACAGCCTTCTGAGAGAGAGAGAAAGCAAAGCTGGCCAGGCTCGCTCTCCCTCCCAAACAGTGCACCTTATATTACATTACAAACAGGCTAGGGTGAGACGAGGTAACTTGCGGTTGCAAAACGAATTATATAGTTATCAGGATGAAAATCTTGGGACACACATTTTCCCAAGAGCATGGAGCCCTCTCCCTGCTTTGGGCATAGTTGAGTTATCAAAGAATGTGTTAAAAGAATGTATTTACTAATGAGCGGGGAGCGTCAAGCACACAGAACTTTCTATCTTACCTTCTCTTTATTCCACTCCATTTAATACATTTAATAAAATATCTCGGTGATAATTAAACCTTTTTGGGAGATTGTACTAATTTCTATCTTTAAATTTGTGGAATTTGTTTAAAGGCAGTCTGTAATATCTTACAATATATCACTGAATACAAATCACTGAATGCTTGTGATTGGATATGCTTTTCTTATTAGATTTACATTTACATTTACGCATTTGGCAGATGCTTTAATCAAAAGCGATTTACAGTTCATTCAAGTTATACATTTTGTCAGTGCATGTGCTCCCTGGAAACCCACGGTCTTTGCGTTGCTAGTGCAATGCTTTACCAACTGAGCTACACTGTTTATTAGAAATTAGATAATTGTGTTCTCATTTATGTGCAGATATGATATTCCAAATAATAGTAGGGTTCTCATACATTTGTTGCCTATTAGATAGCTTAGTTCGTGTTTGATTTTGTTCAGGGTAAAGGAATTAAAAGTCCTGTCTATCTTTATCTTAAGCACCAAGGGTCTTGTCTGCAGATTACCACCAAATTTCCTCCTAAGAATTCTAACTCTGTAATGTTAATAACTGTCAAGATTTTATAGCTCTTATAATTTCTAACCAGAACAGTGTCAAAAAAATAAATATCCAGTGAGCAGCAGTTCTGTTACAAAGGGCTTCTGGAAAAAAGGTTAAATTGGGTGGGCAGTTAGTAGGAGGAGGGGTCTGACTGTTGTATATATCTCAGTAGATATATCCCAAATTACTGGTGCTACCAGAAGTCTGTTAGGGATGATAGGTTCTTCATTTGTAGGCATGAGGTTCTTCAGCTTGACGGGATAAGGAATCTGATTTAACGTTCTTAGTGCCTGGACGGTAGGTGACAGTGAACTGGAACCTAGTAAAAAACAGCGCCCAATGAGCCTGGCGTGGAGTGAACCTCTTAGCATTATGTAGGTATTCAAGATTCTTGTGATCTGCGAGAACGATAAATGGATATGTGGCTCCTCCAGCCAGTGTCTCCATTCTTCTAGAGCTAGTTTGATTGCTAGTAATTCTCAATTTCCCACATCGTAGTTACGTTCGGCTGGAGATAGCTTTCGAGAAAAATAAGCACATGGGTGTAATTTAGGAGGATCACCATGACGTTGGGAAATCTCTGCAGATCCTTAACTGTCCTAGGTTGTGGCCACTTCGCTAATAAATTAACCTTACGTTTATCCATGGCTTTCCCCTCACTGCTAATTATATATCCTAAAAAAGATGTGCTAGAGCAGTGGAATTCACATTTCTCTAATTTGGCATATAGTTAATACTTGAGTAATCGTTTGAGCACTGACCTAACATGTACTCCTCGATGAAATTTTAATAGATTAGAATATTGTCAATGGAAATAATCACCCATTCTCTAGCATGTCTCTGAAGACGTCATTCATAAAAGTTTGGAACACTGAGGGACTATTGGTGAAACCAAAAGGCATAACTTAGTATTCATAATGGCCGGAAGTGGTTGAAAAGGCAGTTTTCCACTCATCTTCTTCACGAATTCGTTCTAAATTGTAGGCACTACGGAGATCGAGTTTGGTGTATACCCTGGCCTGTCTGACTTGTTCTTAAGCAACTGGAACCAGGGGTAATGGGTATCCAAATTTTATGGTGATTTTATTAGGGGCACGATAATCGATACATGGTCTCAGACCTCCGTCCTTCTTCTTCACAAAGAAGCACCCGGCAGAGGCTGGAGAGTTAGAGGGTCGAATGAAGCCTTTCACAAGCTCCTCATTAATATAATTCTTCATAGCATTAGATTTGGGTTGTGACAATGGGAAGATGCGTCCTTTAGGAGGTACCGCACCGGGGATTAGATCAATTGCACAATCAACTGAACGATATGGGGGAAGTTAAGACGCCTTCTTCTTACTTAACACTTCCATTAAATCCTGGTATGCTTCAGGAACCTATTGGTCAGAGGTTAAAGAGAGCGTTGGGTTGTTTGAGCGGTTTATATTCTGAATATAATTATGTGAGCAGACAGGACCCCACCGTTGCAGTTCACGTTCCTTCCAGGAGATTACTGGTTCGTGTTTCTGTAGCCAGGGGAGACCTAGTATGATGGGGTGACAAGGTGAAGAAATTATGTAAAATTGTATAATTTCACTGTGAAGGACACCCACCGACAGCTTAAGACTTTTAGTTACTTGAGTAGACCCATTCTTTCCTAGGGGTCGTCCGTCTAGCGCCTTTACTGTTAGAGAGCAATCAGAGAGAGATAATGGAATATGATATTCTTGAACAAATTCGTGAGATATAAAATTCCCAGCTGCCCAAGGGGAAAACTAAGGCATTGGTAGCCACTGTCTGGTCTGCTATGGGTAGAGTGACAGGTAGATATGTGATATTGTGATATTAATATAGTAATAGTGTTTGAATCGAATCCAAGATGCCGGCACGACAGTAGTGCGCAGCGGCCGCTCCGGATACAAAATGGTGCTTTTTGTTTGTTTTAGTAAACATTCAACGCCACATGGACATCGATGCTACCGGTGTTTGTGTATACAACCACCACATACTCACGAAATGCAAAAAAATACGCTACAGCCACATAATGAACTGCTGGAGAAGCTACGCGATCTCGGCTTGCTGCGGGGACCAGGCATCCAGCCCTCGACGTCGCCTGATGCTGATGACCGGGGGAAGGGACCTTGCAAGCGGTGCGCGAGAAAGCAGAAGCGTGGCAAAAGGGTGGGGGTCCGTGCTAGGCTAAAAACAAACGCTAGCCGGCTGGCTCTCCTGTCAATCCTGCTCTCCAATGTCTGCTCCCTGAACAATAAACTGGATTACATCCGACTGCAGCAAACAATGCAGCGTGAGTTCAGAGACTGCTGCGTCTTTGTTTTCACAGAGACGTGGCTCAGCGACAGAGTTCCGGACGCCGCCATTGAGCTAGACGGGCTGTCTTTGTTCCGTGCCGACAGAAACACAGCTCGGTAAGGCTTGCGGCGGTGGATTATGTGTTTATATCAACACGGAATGGTGCAAGAACTCAGTGCTAGTCTCTAGTTACTGCTAATCGCTGGTGGAGTTTGTGACTGTTAGATGCAGACCTTTTTATTTACCACAGGAATTTACAACTGTTCTCATTATCGCTGTATACATTCTGCCCCGCGCGAATGTAAAAGACGCGCTCTGTGAACTGTATGGGGCTATTTGTGAACTGCAGAACTTAAACCCCGACGGACTGTTTATTGTTGCTGGAGATTTCAATCATGCAAATCTCAAGTCAGTGCTTCCTAAATTCCATCGATA
>JAZGTJ010008519.1:6273-20896 GCA_036877575.1 Botia almorhae
AGCAGCTGCATGATAAACACAGACTTAGATTTGTGTAGTCGTTCGATTACAGTAGATTTGTACAGTAGGAAAATCGATGTGTATTTTGATACAAAGTTCAATGCAAATATACACAAGCAGAGCTTGTGTCGGCTACAGTCACTGTTGTGTACGGCGCCACATTTACTTGTGCACGCTGCCTTATGGACTGAAATATGCACATTTATCATTAATCTGACACTGTAACCAGAATATTGTGCAGTCCAGTGACCATAACTCAGGAAAACTGTGATAATGTGATGGCAACATATTCCAGGCCTCAGAACCTCAGATTTTGCAATAAAAAGACTAAAACAATATATACAAGAGACTTATAATGGTTTTGCTTAGTAAAAATCGTAAAACCTCATGCCAGTTTTCGCTTTCTAGGCAAATTTATCTTCTCTTAAGCTACTTCAAATATTTTTTCCATAAATGTTGCAGGCTAATTAATAAATGAAGGTTATTTCCGTCTCCTGTATTCCTGATTCATTGATTGTGTTGTTGTGTTTCATATTTCAAGGTCTCTGTTAGTTTGGTAAGAGCAAACGCACAATAACAATACAAGGAGGTTTTAACGCAAAGCTGATATCTAAAAACTAGAAGCTTCCACACAGAAGCTGTGGCTCTTTCCCTGAGGACGAGTGATTTTTACCACGGCAACAGCGTTCACATCAGTTCAGGCCGCAGGACAGACTGTTGGTGAGACCACAAACTGTCTGAACACATTACAGTCATAGCAGCGGGAGTCAGAGGCCATCTGACTCCAAATTATTAAACATAACAGAAAGATACAAGACCACAGTCAAACAAGACAGCCAGAAAACACTGCAGAATTTAACAGCTAAAGGAGAACAGGAGCTATTTAGTCTGTTTACAAATGTTCTATAGACAGCAGCATCGGATGGTAAGTTCTCTGCCTCTTAGTTTGTTAAAAAACAGGCCTTACCTCAGTTACAAAATGTAGCATGCTGTTCTGAATATGGTAACTATGGTGACACCATATTTTTCATATTTCTACTGTGATCTTAGTACCATGATGTTCTCCGAAATACTCCGCAGTGGCATGTAAATGGGGAACGTCATGGTTCTGCTGTTCTCCAGAGAACGTCACACGCGGGGCCGCAGGCGATCAATTAAGGAAATGCTTCTTGAACACATAACGACTTTTGCTAGGCTCACGGCTACAAAGCCTAACGAGATAACGAAGCGAGCGCATGTCATACCAATGCATTCAGTTCCTCCAAAAACCACAGCCACAGGAGAACGTTTACGCAAGAATATCCACAACATCTGACAGTTTTAATGCCGCGCGACATTATAAATGCAATTTAACAACGCAAAACAAGAATTCTCTTTATTAGCAATTCTGATTAGGTAAAAAAGTTTTTCGTGCAGTGACGAACAAGCTAAGAGAAAGTTTTGATCACAGGAGTTTTTGACTGATAAATAATATGGAAATATCATACACACAGGAGTAGAAACGTCAGAATTACACACCTCAGATGTCGCAGGAATCCTTGCGGCCGGACTGACGCGGTGGCTTGCGCAGATTGTGTTTATTTGGAGACGGATCAGTCTCTGAGATGGGGAAAGCTGAATTGGATTGACAGGAGAAACTAATCTGCTGTACTCACAAACTCCACAATCTCTGTGGTCACCTGCATGTAGCCGACAGCCAATGAGAGGCAGAGATTACGACTGGTATCTGCCCACTGGTGGATGAGAGCAGAAATGCAGCAGTGTGCCAAGAACACCAGAATGAGTCTTACAAAGTCTCAAGGGCTTTCAAAACGCACTTTATTTATGAACTAGCTAGAAAACTAGTGAGATTGTAAACAGACATTGTGATGACAAACAGACAGACAGACTGACCTTATTTTTGTTTGATGGGATGTTCCTGATGCGGATATCACAATATTACAAACAGACACGCAAAAATAAACGCACATCTTTCACCATGGCACAGTAAATGTAACACTACAGCATGTATTTGTCTGGAAGTTCGTGGGAGTGAGAAAGTAACCAGACTGGAATGTTCTGTCAGTGATAATCTGTAGTCTGTCTGCCTGCACTGGGCTGTGTTGGGATTAGGGTCAGGACCATGTAAACACACTCACACAAATGAACCTCAATTAACCTGAAACTAAATTTTCAAAATAAGTGATCTTTAACCATCCATCGCACCAAAATAATTTGAGATATTTGTCAGATATGGTAACCCATACCCCAAAAGTGACCTCTGCATTTAACCCATCACTGGTGAGGAGTGAACACACACTGCAAGTCATGAACACACACACACCCGGAGCAGTGGGCAGCACACTACTACCAGTAGGCCACAACTGCCATCCATCTCACCATCCATCCATCTGTGTTGTTTCAACACATCAGGACAGATAACACATGGTTAACTCTGGAGGTTTATAAACTGCCTGGTCACATCAGTTAAGCTGTGTTGAATCTGAGAGATTAATCGTAAACCCTCATCAAGCCGAGTAAGAACTTACACACGCTTAACTGGGCTGGGCCTGCTCATTCCATTCCACCACCAAATGTTCTAACCAGACAGAACATTCAGATGTTCTGAATGAAATGTGTTCTAAGTGTGAACTCTCTGCTAAAGCAGAGAGCAGAGCAATCACAGATTCCCTCCCCAGTTTAATTCTGAAATCAGTCTAGTGTTCAACAACCACTGTACAAAAATCCTCACAATAAAAACCTCAAACAGTGAGTGTCCAATCGAGCCAAAATGATGTGATGATACAGTATTCACACCCCTTTACAAAAAGTACTGGGATGTAACAATATATTCCAAGGCACTTTACAGAAAACAATGGTACTGTGTCAAAATTGGCCAATGAGATTGTTTTACATCTGCATCACACATGTGTGGAGATCTAGCTGAAGTAGCAACAGTGTTGTTGATGTTGTGAAGCTGGATAAGAGCCTGACATGCAGTGTATAACTCTTGCAGTGGAGGACAAGCTAAATCCAGCCCTGCCTTCAACTCCTGCTCTTATGCAACTAACATTTACAATCTCAAACACACGCCGCCATGCGCTCGCCATGCGCGTTTGGGAGGAACGCATCAAAGACATGAATTTAAAAAAATGCATGAAACAAAACTCTTTGAAGGACGGGCGGGATCTCAAAGCTAGCTTGCTATTGCTAACCTCTGCAAACCTGCCTACCCTACCTTTAAAATTGTGAATCTATCTGACAACAACAATCGCTGGTTGTTCGAAGGGCAAAACAATCTTTAAAGCCATTTCAGAAAATATCAATTTATTTCGAGAAAAACATTATTGAGATATATATTTTGGCGCTGCATTAGCCAGCCCTAGTTTGAACTCTGGAGCGAGTGTCTGCTCATGATAATTCCAGCCGTCTCGCAGGTACCACCGTCCTGTCCCACATAATCATTATCTTCTACAAAACGGGCACATCACAGCTTAGCCGTCGCTCTACTGTACGTGGCCTGCAGGAAATGAGCAATCTGTGAAATGATATTTTTAATCAGGCCAGTGTGTCAGCACCACACAACCCAGACCCATTTCATGTCCCTCTGTACTAATCTAACCTCAACCTCTCCTCTGTCCTCATCCCATCTCCAACCTTCCAGAAAACTGAGAATCTGAAACACACAGATGCTCTGTCACTGCTGATGTAACCATAGCGACAGGATATATAAACTGTGCATTTATAGTCTTAGGTTTCCTTTTTATGACTTGACAAAATTTGGCACGGAGCCACAAAAACTTGTGAGATACATTAAGCTGATGGGAACTTTGGCTGGAGTCTCCTGCTCGCCTGACGTTTCAGCAGAGATCTCAACAATGTCTGCGTGCAGACTTGCCAGAGGACACTCCTATTGATCAGATGTTGCTCTTTCATTTTACATTTATGCATTTCGCAGATTTCATCTAAAGCGACTTACGGTGAATTGCTTCCCGGGAATCGAACCCGCAACCTTTGCGCTGCTAACGCAACGCTCTACCAATTGAGCTACAGGATTTTTCAGAGCTCAAAAAGGCTAAATGACGTTCTACGTTTGATGTCTTCGGTGATTTCCCTGAATAAAGTTACACTATGAGCGTGTATATGGTCGCGCAAAACATGTGAGGACTGTGTTATGGTGCGGACGCAGTAACAGAGTATATCTGATCTGATTGTCTGATCTCAGAGCAGCTGGTCGCATTTCTCCTCGGCTCTATTAAACGGTGCTTTAGTTACGTAAGTCTTACGTACAGCAGCACTCAAGATCGCAGCCTGTGGCACCAGCGCACAAGCGCTGCATGACAGATCTCAAAGACGCTGTGTGCGTTTGATCTCTGAAATCCTGCAGGAGCTCAGCACATCAGAACATCAGCCAATCAAACAGCGGCTCTGGTCTGGCTGATATTATGATTCATCTCCCAGGCAGGCTGCGTTTATAACGTAGCGTTTCAAGCGATTCATTCTGGTGTATCGAGACTGGAGATGTATTTAAGGTGGATTATTTCAGATCAGTAATCTCATGTCTCTTACAGCTACGCCAGAACCAAAATGGAACAAACTGCTTACAATAATTACTCTGTTTGGATAAACAAACTGTATAAACAAAGAACAAAATGTCTTCACGGTACAAAATCAAAAAAGCTGTTTGCTTAACATGGGCATAAAGAATCTCCATTAACTCCATTTAGATGCCTCAGTTACCTGGTTAGTGATGTTTGGTCAGGAAAGCATAACTATTATTACTGCTGACACTGCAGGTTAATGATTTATAGAAACCTCACTAAACCAGGCATAAAACATCCCATACACTTACACTGAAGGACAAGACCATCATACAGATCAGGGGGTGGCCTATTTTGACCTGGACCACAAACCAAACACCTTAGCAACCCCCTAGCAACCACTCCTAACCACACTAGTAAAGCACTAACAACCAGCATTGGTTCTTATCTGCAGTGCTGGGAAATTACAGCAGTCTCCTTTATTTAACCTGTGATTCAAACCATCAGCCTTCGGCAGACAGATTTATGAGGGGAACTGGGTGTGTCAGATAGGGGAAACATACAAACTGTGCATGTTTGGAACTCCTTAGCAACCACATCATAATGACTTGGCAACCACCCACAACACCCAGGCAAGCTTCACATAAGACAGAATGCATTGGATGCGATGATGTCTTGTGTTCTTCCACAATACTGCACTGAAACACAAGCTGGTCGCTGTGGACACCATGGCAACATGGAACACGCGGCTTGCATTACTCTCTTATACAACTGCAGACGTGCCGGACTGATGGAGGTCTCATGTAACCCAAACACAGGGTAGCCCATATTAATCATTATTGACGCGGCTAACAGAAATCTTCCCCTCTCACAGAGACAGAGAATTAATTTTTTCCTACAGGAGCTTTGCAGAACGTTGTAGGACAAATAAAAGAGCTTTGATCAAGCAATGAGCCCCTGTGGAGTCTGCACATGCGCCGCAAACACGCTAATAATGCGATGCCGCATTGGAGCTGTGGGGAGCGCGTCTATCTGTAGTAAGCGTGTATGTGTGCTACGTTGTTCGCAGGTCCAGCATCACACGCTCTGTGTGGGTGTAGTGTGACATAATTCGCTTCCAACTGCTTAAACTAACGTTCTGTTTGTAAACATGTTAACAGAGTTTATCTGCTGAGAAATCAAATATTGCTCGTCTAAACATACAGTAAACAGAAAATCTAAACTATACAGCATCATGTTGTATTCCACTGAAATGTATCTGACCAACTAAAGAAAAACTTTCTTTTGGCACAAAACATACGCAGTCTAGACCAGACCGTTAATAAAATGCACCGTTGCATTGTAAAACGCGTTCATAGGTGCATTCTCAGCATTTCTGCTATAGTGGTCATTAAAAAATACATCTACTGTAAACGTTCTACTGTCGTTGTTTAAATAAACTCTTGCTGAGTAAACTACTGACATGTCTGCAATTACCTGAATAACCCATGCGGTTGAATGGACATAATAATGCACAGAGCGCATGTACTGCGCCGATGCAACATACTGTCCAAGCATTCATTTCAGCATTTGTGAACTTATGTAAAGTATATTTACTCCACCATTAAAACATTCCAGTTTGACACAAATCCCCGCAGCTCTCAATCTCAGCACGCTTCAGATACTGCAAAGTCGCATGCAGTAAGACCTTTACGTAAAGTCTGGTCCATACTGCAGCTGCCGCAAATCAGGCCAAACCCCGGAAATAAAACTACTGTCTGCAGCATCGCAGGTGCCTTTGACAAAAAACCTCTGAAGCAAACCAAGAAAATACACAAATATATTCTATTATTCTGATGTTTTTAAAGCCTCGGACTGCATGCTCAGCAACTACAGGAACGACATAAATGAGATCTCCTTAATGTCTCAATTATTTTGAATCAATCATTCCTCACACAGAAATGAGTTTAATAGGAGAATTAAGAAATTTAAACATTTGCTTCAGTCTCAGATGTTTCTCCTAAAAAACTGTAATCCTTCACATCTTGTCATTCACATAATAATACTGTCTCAATATCGTCTCACACTATGCTCAGACTTGCTCAAGGCTGTTAAGAAAACTCAGAGATCCCAACAGGAACTGGATTTTTTTGAGTAATGCTCTTTTTATTAAGGCTCGTGAGCTCTGACAGAGAAAGCAAGCAAATGTTCCTGAGCCGTGCAAGTCGATGATAACTGTTAAATTGCTCCGAAGCTTTGGAAAAATATCAGGTCTATCCGAGGCACGTAGGGGCGCGTTTCTGTAAAGTTGTCATACAGGTATGAGCATGTCTGTTTGTGAGACACTCAGCACCAGAAAACTAACACACACGGTTCAGGTTACCTATTGAATCTCAACAACAGCACAAGTGACTGAACAGGCCTCGGCAAACAACAAGCTCTGAAGCCATTCAGACAAAACTGGTTTCCATTTTCAGGAGATAACTTACGAGAATGCGTTAAAATTCACTTTGAATAAACTGCATAACCATGAACTATGAAAAACATGTAGAATGTGCCACAGTAACTCCTGCAGTAATGAAGCACGAAGGGGCCAAAACATGTTTTATCCTTTTGTCCTTCCTAACTACAGCTCAGCCCAAAATACCCATTTCCTTCCTGTGCTTCTCTGATGAGCTTCTATGGAGTTGTACGTGGCTTTATTTGTGCAAATCTCACTCTGATCTTTAAGAGAATGACATGAGATTTGATTTAATTGCTAAAGATAAGCAGAGCGTATGAGCTCCAGATCCACAGCGATCACACTGGAGTCTTCAAAAAGTATTTTACAGCGAAAAGCTTTCACATGGAAATCTTAAAGTGACAGCAGCCAAACATCTGCATTATTATACAGATCATAAAAATGTGAAACGCTGTCAGAACCGGTTTGAAAAACTTTTTTCACACACATGCAAAAAAACTTACATTATAAGTGAACCTGAGGGAGAAAAATAATGATAATAAAAACTATGATATGAATCCTGTCTTTTGGAAACTAATAGAGCTGTTGGGGACTTCACGTTGTCATTGGACAATTCCTTCTTAAATACTGAAGAATCAAGAACTTTCTCCTAAGGAGTTCAATTAAAATCAAGCAGGTTCTTCTGCTGGAGGTATGGTACTGTTAAGGACATCAGAAGAACCTTCAAGAATTCAGTCTATACAAACCTCATATCATTATTTAATGAATCATGGTCAAAAAACAAGTATTATTTTAATTTACCTGCAGCAACTACATTGACAACAAACACTGAGACTGAGCAAAATTCCCCATCCTCCTACTCTTACCAGTACTACCTTCATAGGCATCACGCTGCATGGAGACCAATGTTAGACAGAGTAGGGCGCATATGTAGGGTAGGGCTAAATCTGTGATGTCTCTTATATACAAGAATGCTAAATGTGAAATAGCCGAAAATCAGGATTAGCAGTCGAGCACAGAACAGCAGAGAAATGAGATCATCAAACCCAGCACAGAAGAGCCCTGGGGGGGACACAGGACCTGAGAGAGACACCCTGTCCACTTACTCGATCTCTCAACAGGAGATTGTACAGGAACAGCTGTCAACACAAGGCATGTTGGAATGGAGGAGATACTCTGATACTTCAATCGGAGTGTCACACGCAAGCGCTTTGAGAACACACTCGTACTCACATCACAGATGACCAAAATTACAACACAATCACTAGACATTAACTGGAATAATATAAACATGGTTATAATCCATTAGCATGTAAAAATGCTAATTCATATAGACCATAGTATGTCCGGTGCTGTCATTGGTTAAAAGCAGGTAGCTGGTTCAAGAAAATGAATTAAATAAAGGCTTTTTCTGGGACATTATGTATTTGGTTGAAGAAGTTAATCTCTGACTAAACCATTTGTTTTTATAGAAGTCATGTTATCGGGCAATTACCATATTGACATACCATGTTACTGTTTAATTATCATCCTATTATTTTTTTTATCATATCTTACTGTATCATACGTACTTGTATCGTTTTTTACGGCACTTTATGGCCCATATTTTACTTAGATTAGTGACTGTTATTGGTGACAGAAACCATGTTCAGTGACGGCACACTGTAGGGTGTCACCAAATTAACACCAAAGCATATTCATACTTCAAAACATAGCAAAATACCACAACGATCGTTCAAAACATGTTATGATATAGGAATGTGTGTGTATTTGCACAGAAAATGAGTAAGCTTTAAAAACCACCATGTGACAGTGTCCAGTATGGAAATGTTTTTCATAAACGTTATGACGACGTTAGTTCAATGCAATTTATATATTTATAGATTTTATATATTTATTCACTTACATTCACGTTAATATAGCGAAACCCTTCTTGTAATGGTAGCTAATGGCACTTCTTTCGTATTGTGACATACAGTGTGTGGATTATTATATTCATTTATCATAAACACCTTTGATTACGACCATAATTATATAGAACAGAACAAAGAGACTTAAACGCTACCACGACTGACAACATTCACGTGGCCGTGCGACGCGTGTTCTGTGTGTAAAGAGTCCGATGAGCTTCCCGCATACCGAGATCTCCAGCGTCCGTCCCGCATCCCGCACCGATCACCGACTCCTCCGACAGCGTGGAACATCCTCCGGCGTCGGACAGGCTCGCCGCAGCTCCCTCCATTAGATCCGCGTGAAACGGGCCGTCGAGCTTCCAAAACAATCAAAATAATGAAAACGGGACACGCGTCATGATCCGATCCGCGATGCTATGCGGTGCCGTGCGTGTGTGCGCGCTCCCTCCAGCTGCAGCACAGCACTCTCGCTCACGTGAGAGCTCGACTCGCAAGCGCGCCACGGTTATTACGCCAACGGTGACGGTACGGGCGCAGGCAGGTCTGCTACGTCATCGCCCGAGTATCGCCTTTCGAATGACGTCGGCGGCGGATGAATTTTGCATACACTGTGCATGAAGAGTTTTAGTGACAATTTCTTTGCTTTATAAACTCGCACACGGCGTTGTAGATTGCTTTTAAAATATGTATAATAAAGGTTTAGGGGAAAAATGACCGTAAATAAAGCGACCTGCCGCATCACAGGTATTAGTGGGTAAATACCGCCCCCTATCGTATGACATTCAGATTACAACACACCTGAAACCGTCACCTTCAAGGGAGAATAGATCAGCATAAATGGTCAACGGTAATTTGGTAATATATTCACATACATATTACATTCCGTAGGAGCATCAGTGGTTTAAAACAAAAAACAAAGACATTTGTATATGACTCCTGTTGGATTTTCAACCGTAATTTACGATTTTTTTACAGAAATCCTACATATTACAGAACATGTAAAGAACAAATCATTGGAATGAGCCAGTTTACACTAGCTAAACCCATGTGGATTGACGCCACATTTTAAATTTCAATAGGAATCTTTAACACATTCCTTTAGAATCTACAGTTTTTACTGATGACATAGCAGGACTCAAACCAACATCCGTCTGCTTATCAGACCCGTTCATTAACCACTACGCCAGAATACCACCTTATTTACATGCAATAGACTAAATTTAAATACATAAGGCCACATTCTAACACATTCTAAGTAATTTAATCTGTGTTAATGTAATTATAAAAAAAAAAAATCACTCAGTCCGTACATTTGGAAAAAAACACACACACACAGAGTTCTGATTTTCATCTTTTATTATTATTATTACTACTACACATTTGAAAATGTTCTTTAGATAAATTTGCATTATTTTTTTCAACATATTTTTAACATGTATCAGGCTCTTCTCTGGCGAGACATCTGGACATTGAAGGGGTTTCCCAGAGAATTTGCACGCCAGGGGTCATCAGGTCATCCCCACCTGCTAGGCAGGCTTCAGGAACGGCCGTCACGGATCTGGGTGTGACCCGCTGATGTCCAGACATCGGTCAGAGAGGAGAGGGTGATTGCAAACACATGGAACGGATTTGACTGAAGTGGCTACAGGTAATTTGGGAGATCCTTTTCAACCACCTGTTTGGACCAAAAAAAGGATTTAATAATTAGTCAATTTACACACACTCATGATGTTTCAAACCTGTATGACATGAAGAGTTTTGTTTAGCGAGGCTGAGAGCTATAACACAGTGGATTAACTAAAGTTTGGGTCTGTTCAACACACAAAGTTATAGCATGTCGTCAGAAGATTTGAAATATAACGAACAAGTCATAATTTACCTGCATAAAACCAACACGGTCATTTTGTCTAACATATGTTTTTGTTTTCCACAGAAGTAAGAAGATAATACAGGTTTGAAAGGATAAGAAAATACGAACACATTGTATTTATTATGGCTTTGTTGCACAAAGGCAAAATGAGGTTGAATTATTCCTTTAAACTTGTTTTGTTGTTGACTTACACTGGGATCATCCATTGGGCCGTACCTCTTCACCACCTGACCTTCTCTGTCAATGAGGAACTACAATAGTAACAACAGCTGTGAGTTCACAAAATTACAAATCACAGGGAATCAGAGAAAAGTCTGCACTCTTGAAAACAAAGGTGCTAAAATGGGTTCTTCACAAGTATGCCATAGAGAAAACACCTTTTGTTCCTTAATAAGACCCTTTCAGTCAATCGTTCTTTAAAGAACCATTTTTACCTTATAATAGTCTCAAGAACGTTTTCCCACTACATAGAACCTTTTGTGCAACAGAAAGCTCCTGTGAATGTTTAAAGTCCCCTTATAGAACAATACAACCTGGAAAAGAACCTTTGAGGAACCTTAATTTTTAAGAGTGTATAGCTATTAAAGTACAACCAAAACAAAAATTACCTTAGTGAAGTTCCACTTAATGTTGCTGTGAAAAGAAACAGTATTTATAACAAAGAACAATCAGTTGATGACAGAATAACAAAAACCGGTGAATGTGCAGGTGTGTGAAAGCAAAGAACTCACTTTCCCAGAGTGCCTTTCCCTTTAGGCTGCTCCTTCATCCACTTCCACAGTGGATGAGCGCCATCTCCATTCACCTCAATCTTACTGAAGAGGTCAAACTCTGCATTGTAGCCTTTAGCAAAATCCTTAATTTCTGCTTCTGTTCCAGGTTCCTATTAAAACACAACACACAACAGACTGAGTGTCATCTACTAATGCAGAGAACCTGGAAATTACAAAGCATGAACACATATCAAACATATAGCTTTCCTGTAGCTCAGTGGTTTGAGCATGGCGTTGACAACGCGAAGGTCATGGGTTCAATCCCAGGGATTGCACATACTCAATGTATAGTGATCAATGTGTAGTATAATGCAATGTAAGTCGCTTTGGATAAAAGCGTCTGCCAAATGCCTAAATGTAAATATGCTCTGTCCCCATTCACCTCAGTGGTACCGAAGAGGTCAAGCCCTGCACTGTAGCAAAGGTCACAGGTTCGATTCTCAACTTGAGCAAGGCACCTCAATTGCTCCCCAAATACCGTAGTGATGGGCTGCCCACTGCTCTGTGTGTGTAGTTAGTTCACACACACAACGCGTGTGCGCGTTGTGTGTGTGAACTAACTACGATGGGTTAAAGGCAAGTATGGTTAGCATACCTGACCTTCATGTCACTTTTAATAACAAATTGAGTAATATTCTGCCTGTCCTATTTAACGATGTTTGCCAAGTTAAACATCATAAAGTATAACTATTTTTGGAATTCAAACAAAAACAGTAAATGTGACATTAAATGGTTCAAATAATCAAATATAAACAGAACGTGTTTATTATGATTTCGCTGGTCAATATTATTAAAAATAAATATCTCGAGTTAAATGAGATTGGTTGAGTATATACTGTAACATCACGTAGATGTTTCAACATATAATCAGCAGCGTGTGAATTATTAAACTGTTCTGCATTAGAACTTGGCTTATCCTGTTGGATTAAAATGCACCCTGTAAATCAATATAATCCACTTATACTGTCTCGTGTGGCCCACTTACACTTCTAACAGCATCTAACAGTCTCTTTGTCTGTTCTCAACAGCTACATTTGACATTTCTGGGCACATGTTCTTTGACTGAATCAAGTCTGATTCAGGTCAAACCGCAGATCGCTCCATACAGTGGCAGACCGCTCCATACAATTTTTGCAATATGCTTGCATACTCGACTTGATCTTCAATCTCCAGAAACAATGCTGCCAACATTTTAGCCTTTTTTTTTGACTCATTATCTAAACAGACCGTCTGCACACACCTGTATGTGTTTCTTGCACATACCTGCTTTCCAAACTGGTTGCAGGGGAACCCCAGGATTCGTAAACCTTTCTCAGCGTACGTGGCGTGCATTTGCGCAAACTGAGTGTAGTTTACGGGGGTCTTGCCTCATTTTGAGGCTACATTAGTGATGATACACACATAACCTCTGCAAACAGAAACACACACATACAGATTAATTTCTCTTTAAACCAGTTTAGTATATAAATAAATCAGACTTATTTAATGCGTGCACACACACACCTGTATTTCTCCAGAGACACTTCGTTTCCATCAATGTCTTTGGCCGAGAACTCGTATATGGACTTGGCCGACTGCCAGTCGTTGGCCTGTGCACACTGCAATAGAAAGGTCAAAGGTCATGAGTGATTAACATCACCTGAAACACCCACAAACAGAAACTGACTACAAGCACAATATAACTTAATCACATAAATCATGACATTTTCTTGTGATGACAGAAATGATGACATCTGGTCAAATAAGACCAATTTGCCCTTTGTCATAGTTGGTATCGATATTTTTGGACAACACTTTTTTTTCATAACATCATTTTTATGCTATTTAAGCGCATTTCATACCAATTCTCTTCACCATAATGCAATAGAAAATATTGCAAAACAATCCTAAAATATGCTACACTGGGCAACGGTAAACTATGTCGGGAGACTCATGCAAATAGTTGTCACATGTCAATAAACAGTGGCTTATGACAAACTATCTATAATGCTGTCTAGAGTTACTACACACAACCTGATGTGATGTATGTGAGACTGTGTACAGTAAACACACAAGTCACAGATGGATTGTGCTTGCTTACGGGAAACAGATCAAAGCTAAACAGATTTAACATCTCTGATGAGATAACACTACAGCCCAACAGCCCAGCAGCCCAACTGTACAGGCTGCAGATTCATTCTCAAGAGAACGACTGATTACTGATTTACATATATGTAAATAATTTAATATACACACACACGTATTATATACAATACATTCCTGTATGAGGAATGTATTAGCCAGTGTTTGGTTGTTTATTAGAGTAAACAAACCAATCCTAAAATAAAGTAATAATAATAGAAGATTTTTTGTTAGTTTAGTTAGTTTGTTGTAACTGATTATACTTTCCTATAGCGTTGATATCCGCAGTTTTTTTCATGTGACACAAGCCCTGATTTCACAAACTGCACCCGTGAAATCAAAATGGGTGTGGAGAGGGATAGCGAAATGAACCCTAACGGGACGGGTTAAAACTGCCCTAACGGGTTAACTGTTGGGTTAAAACTGCTGCACTCTCTTATAATTAAGCACATTTTATTTTAATCTGTTAACTAGTTTAATAAAAGTCCTAATGCACCTGCACCACGTGACATCCCATTTCAAAACAAAAAAACGTTGTATTAGAGCAAAATCACTGAGATTTACTATTAATCCTAAATAATAAGATTAGAATTGTGTGGTGTTAATGTTTCTACACGTTATTTTTACTGAAACGCTTTAATATTCAGAAGTTAGCGAAACTAAACGATAAACCATAACCAGACCTACAAACCGCTAGCGTCAAAAAACCATCATGACTTTAACGAGTCGTTTCGCATAAAAGAAAGCAGGGGATGAATTTTAAACCAAAACGAAAGCTAAATGGTAAAGATTACCATCGCGAAAGCTAGCAGGCTAATGTTCTCCATCGGAATGAATAGACGGAGACACGAGTGCTCACAAATAATCACCCCGGCCTTTGACCTCCTTATATAGACTTACGTAAGCCCGAACTGTACAAACTAGGTGTCAGACAACAATCAAGTACATTAACGCGTGTATTAAAGACCTTAAACAGCAGGTAAAGA
>JAZGTJ010008520.1:0-20891 GCA_036877575.1 Botia almorhae
CAATCAGATTGCCTTTATTCAAATACCTAGTGCAAACATCAGCCAATCGCATTCGTGTCACACTGAAAAATAGAGGAACAACAGGTGACTCTCTGGAATACTCGATTCTTGGTTGGTCAGTTGTGGCCAAATCTTTTTAAATATTTACAGTGTTCCTTAATTCTCAGGAACATTGTGAGATTGAAAACTGTAGTCACTGTAACCTGTGGCCTCACATTTGACTTCCGTCTGCATTTATGTAATGGAGAGTCATCGGTTTTTAATTTTTTACTAGTTTTTAACTAATTGAAATTGAACTCATTGAAATTGAACTTGAAAATGAGGAGCTGCTTCCTGTTCCGTTTATATTCTGTGGATTAAATGTATCCAACTCAAGTCTGAACACAATGACTCAAATGACTCGATGTCATTCCACTAAATGTCTTTTTCCTGGAACATTTGACTTAACCTAATGAAAAAAATGAAGAACAAACCTCGCCTTAAAGAGCCAAGCTCTTACGTCGCACAATCACTGTGAGATGTGGAGTGTAACAGATACATATTAATTTCACCTTATATAAGATTATATAATATAAACCATGAGGCGTCATTCCAAGGTTTTAAGACTTCCACAAGACACAAAGCATCTCTCATATAAATTAAGAGACATGAAAAAGCATCGACACTTCTTGGTTCTTGTGTCTGTGTTCTGAAGGTCACTGAGAAGATTACTCAATCACACTGAAATACAGCCAAAGGGAACACAGGATTTGGATGTCTGCCTCTGAGCAATGACTGAACCTATAATCACGATTCAGATCTAGAAGCACTTCGATTCCACAGATTATCTCCAACAATTCTCACGAGCAAACACGCCCATTCAAAAGTCACCACAGTCAATTCTCTCACCTGGGATGTTGATTTTTGGGTTCCTGTTGCACATGTCGCTGTTGCAGCAGTGTGGGTGCTTGCCATTGTTGGAGGGGGCGCACTGAAAGGGTCTGTCCGGCGGGTACAGGTCATCCTTCTCCAGACACTGCTGCTCATCTGTCACAATCTGTCCAGCAGACTTTATAATGGACACAAAGCACAAGCCGGTTGTGTTGCATGTCTGATTTACACATCGCTCGCAATAACACAGCAATCCTGAAAGACAGAGGTAGAGATAGAGGCAGAGACAGAGAGATAATCTGGGTTAAGTTTTTTTTTTTACAGGTGGCTAATAATGGTTTTTAAGGGTTTGTGAGAGAGGCGATAATTAGCTTGATCGATTCTGAAATATGATAAGGTGGCTTAATGTTAAACAGTAGAGCAGGTGCCTCTTGCTGATGCATCCATCTCTAATGTCTAGGAGCATCTGTTAGCAGCTATTGGATCTTAAATGTCAAAATGATTTTCTTAAACCAAGCAAGAAATATGAAAAACAACAGCTGTGTTCCTGGAAAGCTAATAAATGACATAAAGACCTGTACTATACTGTACTGTACTGTACTGGAAAGCAGACTGGGAACCTGTGGTTATACTGTTCAATTAAAGGGCTTAAATAGCAGCGAACGTACCCGTAAGGATGAGATACAATATGTGAACTAGTATGTAGGATAAGAAAGTGTTTGAGCAAGAGTTCAGGTTATACAAGACACTAGATAATAAATGCATGCACAGACTGAAAACTGAGATAGTGTTTCTGAGATCCAAGCAGGTACAAACCTGGAGAGACAGCAGCACCTAAACCTCTCCCAAGCCCAAACAACAGGGCCACAAATAAGCAAGCATGGGAATTCAAGATGTCTAGACAACTTTAAACCACAATAGATGCAGTAAACCTGTTGCCCTCAGGAGAAAGCAACTTATTCTGTCAGGATGTTGAGAGAAAATCTTTTATTTAGCCCAATACAAAGCATTAGCCGCTGCATGTATGTGTATGATTAAGACTTGAGTGCAAGCAACACGATCTCGGCCCTTTAAAAACATCTACTCTGCATCTACAGATTGGTGTAAAACAATCACGTCTGTCCCCTTCCCTGTCCGTACACACAAGAAAGTATTTGGTGTGATTAATTTAGTGGCTCTACTTCTGGTGCAAATCTAAAGGGCCTTTTTGCCACTAAAGGGACTGACAAGATCCCTTCAACACAACAGAGGAATAAAGACCATGTAGATAAAATCTAAAGCCAGGGCTGGGTGAGAAAACAACAATCTACAGTGTTTATCTTATCAGATAAACAGTCAAATCAAGGTTACAGGTCAATAAAACTTTGCACGAGCTTTACATTTTTCTTTTGAGTTACAGTAAATAAACATCTAATGCAATCCTGAACTCCAGCCACAGTCCGGATGAGAGAATGTACACGAATGCATGTTCTTCTTTGGTGTCTCCCTCAGGGAGTTCAGCAGTATCATAAACCTGCCCTCTGTTCAGAATGCTAGTGAGCTGCATACAGAGGAAACATCACAGGCACACTTCAGACAAAGGCTATTCAAAAATGCAGCGTTTTAATGATCTGGTTCCTAATATCCCATTTTAACTACTTCTAAAGGCAGCATAACATGTATTCTCTCTGGAAGGCAATCCCAGAATACAATTCTATCTGTTTTTGATAAATGTTATACATTTAACTTTCATTTTAGTACTGCTAATTATCAATTAAAACTCTGTATTTAATTCTTTTTGGAATATTGGTCCATTAGCCAATATTAAATTTGACACTTAAATGCTATTTATGTGACATGCAAAACTTCATGTTCATCACAACATTCTCCCTGTCCATCAGAGCCAATGACTTCTGTACACTGAACTTCAGAAGGTTTGATCTCTTATGAATCTCCTTGTGGTCTAATTACGGAGCAATTCTTTGATCAGTCGACTGTTACTCTTGTTTGGCAATCTGTATAACGAGGTCAGATGAAAATAAAGACACAGCAAAACAATCATGGATGCAGTCATGTAGATGCAGATAACAGAATGAACAGGAAGAAAACGACAGAGAAAACTATTTCTGTGGCAACTGGATCATCCACACAAGGTTTCATGAAATGAAAAAGAAATGTGCTCTCGCTTTCTCTGTTAGACAGTCAGCCTGTGCTAATGTACGAATGATTTGATTTTGATGTGAGAGGGAGTCAGACCTGACCTCCATGCTTTGTGAAGATGCCCTTTATTAAAATAAAAAAAAACAGTTAATTTTCAAAACCTTTGAAAAAATTATGTCATGTGAAACTGCTTGACTGGCGACCTTGATCTTCATATCTTCATCTCGTCAAGTATAAATATGCTAAAATAAAATAATTAAATATGCATAGAAAAATGCTCAAATATTTATAGACTAGCAACCTGATGATGAAACAAAATACGCCTTTCATCAAGACTCTGACTTTGAAGATAAACTACAAATATTTGTCAAAAGTCTTTACCTTATGGAAGGTTTAATAAAAATTGACTCAGCCCAATTTTTGATTCGTTGAATCAAATGACATTGTGAAACTTAAATGCTGAACATTCAGGATATTTGCACCTGTAAGTCTGTGACTGGAGACCTGAGGAACCACAAATTTGTAGAAACGACAAACGTTTGTGCATTTGTGCAGGAACTTCCAGTTTCACGAGACTGTAACATTTTACCCATTTAGAAATTAAATCAGCTCATCTTTCATAAGCAGTTCTGTTGTCTACAGTGCATCTGGAGAAAGACATTGTGCCATTGTGTGTTTCCAATTTCAACCAACATCAATTGATTTTATCTGAGAAATATTACATCAAACAATGTTTTAATTCAATAACTGTGAGAATAGATAAGCAGCAGTAAGACAGAACAATGTGTCTCATTCTGTGGCCACTGGGGTCATTACGTATGCACAGCATATTGTGGGTTGTCATTTGTCATAGTTTTTTAGAATGAAGTCTACGTTTGGGTTTTAATTAGGATGCTAATACGTTTTATTAGTCAGAGGTTTAATCAAGTTTTCATTAACAGCTGTATAAATTAGTGTTGTCACGATACTGGACTTTCTAACTTTGATACGATACCCTGAAAAATATCGATATTCAATACCATTTTCTATACCACAGGGAAAAAACTGCCACAATGCTACGGTTCTAAAATTTTTGGATTTTTTGGTGCTTTTGTTTTTAGGTGCTTTGCTAAATTAGCACCTTTTACGAAACAGGCGCTGCGGCCAGGTGTGCTGTGTCAACTCGCTGTTGGAGAGAAGGGAGAGAGTGAAAGCGCCAAAGCTAGACTTATATCAGCGTATCAATACTTCTGGAAATGAGTATTGGTACCGTTTCATATATTCCAGATATTTATCGAAATATGGCTATTTTTGACAACACTTGTACAAATATTATGAATATTTCTGAAATAACCAAGAAGGCCCTCCACATTCCACATTAGGTTGGGGAATAGGAACTGGCATACATTTTGGACATAAATCATATATTTAATAGTTTATTTGGATATTACATTGTATTATTGACACAGTATTAATCACACATAAATCAAGTGGTAAGTACATGGTTTCTCAATGAGAAATGAAACTGCTCACTCTGCTCTAAAAAGGTTGCAGACAGCAGGGGAAAAAAACAAAATGCAACCAACTATATAATAAAACACATAGCTGGAATCTTTTGCTTCTGATGTCAAAATACATGCGTCTAAACAAATTGTGCTGCTTTTGCATTTAGAAACTAGTCCATCGCCTTATTACCCTTATGTCATGTTAATCTTTTTTGCATGCATTCTCACTGATATAAGTGACATGCATGACTTAAAACAAATGTTCCAACTAATATGATGAAAAACAATGTTTTTCACTGAGAGAGAGAGAGATTAACATGATGATTAATATGATGCAGCAAGACTCAAGATCCTGTCCTTTTCACTATAAAAATATGCCAAAACATTTGTGTCAAGGACATCGATAATGTCAAGTACGAGAATGTTTTCTTATTTTAAGTTTTAATGGCTGTAATATTACATCAATTCATGTCAAGTGACTAACGGGTCTTAAAAAAACATAAACATAACCCAAAGCAAGAGACCCTTAAAAAGAACCACTGTCCACATGCCTTTACTTACAATATAACCACATATAAAATGAATCAATTACGTCTGTCGCTTAGCAACTGTAGGTGTAGCAAGCACATTGCTAAACGCATTTAAAAATCTCAATCACCGTTTCAGTACTGCACCTCAACTAAAATAATACACGCACAGATACACACTCACATTACTGTACTACATGCTATGTTTATAAAACATAAAAAACTGCTAATTAACATATGTAATCAACATGCACTTCAAAGCAACATAGTCATTTTAAGTCAGTGTGTTGTGTGTAATAATTAAAAAAAAAATATATCAACTACAAAAATTGTCAAAGTCACCCAGCAAAGATGATGATTCAACCGTACTTAAGGACATAGCACAAAAAGGGGCCATGTTGTGACCCAGTGTCTTCTTATTCGCTGCGAGACAATCAGAAATTCAGCAGCCTAGACATGAACAGGAAGTAGGCGTGCCCAGACAGTCTAAGCTACACCAGTGTAATGAGTAATAGCTGAGGGTGCTAGCACTCACACTTAAGCAGTGAACTGAACAGATAGTAGACAAAAGAGCATACGTCACGGTGAATTAACATTAATCTTGAAAGGTGATTCAAATCAAGTGTTCACACAAGACAGACACACTTCGTATTAATGTGCCAAAAAACTAACTGAGGAAAACTCACTCATATGTGACTAAACACATCATGCACCATATCTTCACATATAGTTTACAATAAAGTGAGGACAGTAATTGTCAAGATTCTCTCACACTAAAAACAAGATTTAGTGCCTTTTCCGACCCTCAGAGGACAAATTAAGACAGGAACTCTGGCTCGAACCCTGAATTTCCCTAGTCAAGCGCACATCCCGTTTGTCTGGAGGAAAGAGTCAGACATCCTAGGCTGCCAAGTTTGGAGAACATTACACACTCAAAGCTCTGCTTCCAAATCCGTCGCCTGCTGTGAGTCACGCTCAAGACGACACCGTAGCCAAGACAGCAGCACAACTCCACCCACTTAATCCAGATTACAAAAACAAACAGACACTCAATCCTCAGCCATATGACAAACAGTAGACGAAAACGTTTTTAGACACAGTAATAAACAACATGTCGCTTTGCTTTCTTAGTATTACTTTACGTCAACAAACATTGTCTGGATTATGTCATACCTCAGTTCTGGTTCAGGCAGTATGATTTGTTTAAAGGCATAGTTAACCCAAAAATGTAAGACCATGTCATCATTTTCTGTCATGTCGCTCTAAACCGATACGTTCTCTTTAGAGAATGACGCCGAGCTTCTGAACGTAGCATAAACACTGCAGATGATTGCAGTGCAGACAATTTTACTGTAAAACGGTTTCAATATTTTTTTCCACAGAAACTGATTTGAGTAAGTAGAAAATGATAAGTCATAAATGTGAGTCATAATGTACTGAATTTTCACTTTATTTTCTTAATTGGCCTCTGAGAGAAACAGTGGTTATTGCTTCAGTAAGTGTAACCCAGTCTGAGAACTCAATTTCATCTTATTTTTCTACAAGACTGAATATGTTCAGGCATGCACAAATTCCTGTTTTTCCTGTATGAACGAGGAGTCCTACAATAAATGGTTTTGAGCCACAGTTATTAAAGATACTGAGCAGATATTAAAAATTATCAGACGAAGCACCCCAGTGAAATTTTAGCCCAAATAATGCAAGTCTGACATAATGCTCATAATGCGAACCTTCTACTTGTAAGCTACTTGATTTCCATTTTGTGGCATTAGGATGCGCTCTGCTGCAACTTACATGAGTCTAGTTTTTGCTATATCGGTTCTTTTTAACCTTTCAACAAGTTATTTGTGGTATTGTGTTTATCCCAGCCAGTTTATCCCAAGGTATTTCCACATAGCTGTTCGCTTGAATCACAGAGGTAGGTGCCAAAACACGTGCAGAAATTTTACAGCCATGACAACAGATTATTCAGTGTTCATTTTATAAACTACAACAGTGTATATAAGTGAATTAAAAAACAACTTTCTATTTTGCGGTCTACCTGCAGGCAGTCAGTCACATTTTGCCAAACCAAAAACGTTTTTTTATCTGATTGCAGCAAGTGGAAAACATGAAAGCTTTTACCATATTGTTTTGACTGTTTTAGTACTTTCTTGCAAAACTGCATAGAAAGAAAATCTAGGCAAGCATGTAAAAGATACTGACAAAGATAAAAACTCAACACTGTAGTTCACACAACTTGAACCAACACACGGGAAGGGAGGCAGCTGTGATTACAGAATGTTTCCTGCTCTACCTGTCACAGCGTGTGAAACGAGGGCATCACACCTCTACATTTCACAGATAACATAAACAGAAAATTAACCATTTTAGCTTGTATGACTTAACCATGTAATATTACGAGATAGAAAGATGTTTAGAAAAGGAATTGAATTCTGACACATCCACAACCACAGCGAGCCGTCAAAACAGCGACTACAAGCCTTGTCATGTTATCTCGGGCTAGATCACAAAAGCATTTGATTACGGCATGTTATTCACAAAAGCATTGCTGTAGGGTTTAAAACCTCCCTTGTCTATGGATTTTGTTGACATGGGAAAAAAACGCCTCTCAAATTATGCTCCTATCAACAAACTGTTGCATCCATAGATATTCAGTCACATTCCGTGTACTTAATTAAAGATAATGGATGCAAGATATCAGCTATCCCAGCGCTGATATTTTGTGCCCCGTCTGTGGAGAACAGCCTATTTGTAACGTACAGAATTAGTCTGAAACGGGTTTCCTGTCAGTTCACATAACTTGCCAAAATAACAGATAACAGATGTATCGACCCGGAGCCTTTGATGTCACTCATGTGGATATGAAAATGTACAAAAATCTGTCTGATCTTTACGCTGAATTCACTGAGACCAATGAAAGATTGAGCGATGTTACGATAGGAAAGTGTTTAATGTCAGATCGTGAAAACAAATATGCCCATCACCACTACACAACACGTGCCTTTTATACGGGCGTAAAACAGTAGACGATCAAACGTAAACACGCATGTGAAAACGTATCGGATCGTAAACAGTTTTAGATGACTAAACATTATATCCACTGTTTGCTATAAATTAACGGGAGCTTTGAAGTATCGTAAATACTGGCTCACGATGTCCCAACCTTGCGCGGTGCTCCGATTGCACACGCGACCCACTACATCTCTCTGTCCGAGAAACACACATACACACTTCTAAACTATTGTGAATGTGTCCGATATCATGGCATGAAAACAGGGCAAACACTAAACACTCATGTCACTGGGGCTTCCCATGACCTGCGCCATTTTTGTACACCCCTAGGTAGAGTTATTCTGAAAAAGAGGAAACAAGCGCAGATAAAACTTAAGAAAAGGAAACAACGAGGAATCGCCGTTTCTTACCTTGCACCTCCTGTGTCACAGTGCATAGGAATAAAATCAACAGTAATGAGCGACAAAGTGACGATTCCACGTCCATCGTGTCAGCGATTATTCTTTACGACTGGTCAGTTTTTTCCTCTCACATTCAACTTGTCGGTGCTTTGCTTTGAGAAAAGAAAGGTTCCGATTGGCCAGCCCAGAGCAAATGTCCCGCCCACACTGGCAAGGCTAATCGTTACCCCCTTCTGGCCGGTGAGTTCAGTTTTGCGACTTATTAACCGTCTGTACCAGATCTGCTTCTCACGTACGTGGTTTCTAGGTACTAAAATCAAGCACATCGCCATGCGACGTCATCAGTTTATTTTTTGTTTCTGTGCTGTGACACATTTTTTTTTGCTGTAATTAGACAGGAAGAGGTTTCGACTCGCGAATGAAACGAAACCGTATAAACAGGAGTGAAAAAGTAGACTGTAGGCAGAGACGGATGAGCATCTATTATTTGCGGTTAGTTTACCGCAGCAAACTCATTTTCCCTCTTGCTCAGAGTAAATTTGAACCTTTGGAAGAAGGCTGACTGGACATTTCTGTTTATTTGACTTTTCAGTCAAATAATGTTTCAGACAAACAGGCTGCAGAGAATTACTAAATGCGTTGTAACAGAAGGAGGATGTAGCATGGTGGCTGGTGATATAGTAAGCTTCAAAATGCTGTTAAACAGTATGTTAAACAAACCTAAACGACCAAATCTGCCATCGATTAAGTCGGGGTATGAATGGAGCGCTAAACAAGTCGTTTTATTACGTTATACAGATTCGATTTTGACTCGGGCCCAAACTACAAGCCTACAGATGTGTGCGTTCAAGTTTACCCCCTTAAAAATATTCTGCATTACGTCTCCGCTCTGCCCCCTTGTGACTTGATCAAAATTGAGACTGAATGGCTTTTTCAGTTGACGATACATATGTAAGAGGTCTTCAACGAGGTTCACAGACATGCAGAGTTCAGCTCCAACCGTAATTAAGTACACCTAAACCAGTTAATTAAGGTCTTTGGGACTGCTAGAAACATCCAGGCAGATGTGTTGGATTAGACTGGAGCTAAACTCTGCAAGTCCTTGGACCTTCAGGAACATGGATTGGCGATACCTGTGGTAGAAGTCTCAATTACCCTTGAGGCGAACGCTTGTCTCTTATTCTCTATGTTAAAATGGTAAAGTCTTAATGTGTAAAGAACTTTAACAATGTTAATATGATGACCAGCAACCATAGTTTAACCATGGTATTTGTAGTTACTGACTTTTGTGAAGGATGTTCTGTTTAAGAAAGATTAGCCATACTTAAACAACAAAAAACAACACATTTATTCTTTGAGCACCATTTAAATATAAAAAAATGTCAGACACTCATTTTTGACTTCTAAAGGAGTAAAAACACTGTTTCCTATTTTAAAGAGAAAATCATGTGTCTGTGACCTCTGCCAGTATTTAAAACGAATAACTTTTAAACGATCGACTTGGAATTTAGTTTTATGTGCTTTTACATTATAAATTAGACAAAACATACCTAAATGCTCTAACAGAACGTTTGCAGACAAAAGCCTTCGTGGGCGAGAAAAAAACAAACTAAAACCTTCAAAAAACACCCAACCTTTCTAAAGTAAATTTAATACAGTGCATTTAAACAATGTTCAGCCCCATGGGCAAAAGATAAATCCATTGTTTAAAAAAAGAAGCGTCTTGTAACTCTATCAAAGTGTGTCGTTTAAAATGTAGTTAATACATTACACAGATGAATGAATCTAAATTAGTCTCTGTGATTAGGGACTGAAACCATCTGAGAGGACAATGTAATGTGATGCATTTGTATTAACAGAAATAGCATCTATTCTTGCTTGTTGATGTGTGGCTGAGGTATTCTTTGGCGTTCTAATAGTTAAATGAAAGTCAGTGGGTTGCAGATTGAACAATGTCAGTAGGTGATTTATACATATTTACATCATCCTCAAAGTAGGAGTGAAACCTGATTGCATTACCATTTTCTCACAAGAGCTTTCTCCCTAAAATGAGCAGATTGGATATTTCTCCCAACAGTCCAGCTATTGCTGCTCCATACATCAGCAGTGTGTAATAGGAACATTAGAATAAAATCAAACATGGTGTTAGTCTAGTTCTCTAGTTCTTTCCGGAGTCTGTAATGTAGCTGTTCTCAATGCAAAGCACAATGAAGTGGTTTGAACAGCTACGTGTGTGCTGCCCAAGCAGCCTGCCAGTCTGTAGGAGAGACGCCTGTCCGGTCACGGCCATGTCACCTGTCCGCCACGCCTCACAGTAGTTGGTCGTCATACGGATGCCCGTGGTACTCGAGCCGTGCCACGCTAGCTTCTGAGGCCTTAAGTTGCAAAACGCATGCAGTTAGTTAGAGAAATGCTCGGAACTATTTGCTGTTGGCACACAGGTATATAATTAATACACAAGCTAATGGATTCGAGTCTGCAAATGAACTAGAAAAGCTGTTTACCAAGCCTGATCTGTCATGACATTCCGTCCATCAAAGGAGTAAATTGGAATAAGTGGGTCAAAATTAGCCCCATTGCCAGAAAACAGAGCCATCCAGCTGTTGAAAAGCACCTCTCCCTAAGGAAGACACGTGATGCTAAATTAAGACAGGCTATTTTTAGCCATGATTACTTCAGACTCATTCATCAAAAACTTTGATTTCAATCTACGCTGCAAGCACGCTTTGGCACTTCAACCAGCAGAAGATTGATTAGCATCTTACTTTGAGATTCACCACCGGCAAGCTGAAGCGGTCTCCTTTCTTCACGATGGTGGAGAGATCTTGCAGGTGAGAGGAGAGGAATGCCCTGTAAGTAGATGTCAGACCCCTGGCACGGGCCTGCTGGTAACACTGATAATCTGCCCCACGGATTCCGTGCATGTCCCCTGACAATGGGGCATTTAGGGCCACCAGGTGCAACTGAAAAGGTCAAAGGTCATATTAACATGTACCTTTTCACATTAATAATTGAAGGCACAACAAGGTTTGAGCAATGCTTACCCCTGGCACTGAGTGTGCAGCGTGTGGAAGAATATTGTGGCTTGGCAGAGAGCTCTTTAACTCCTACAAAAGGTGGAGATAGAATGTATAGGAAATAGTTAGCTAGCAAAATAAAAAAACTGCAATTACAGTTCCATTTTACAATATTTTGACAATAGCGCACTTGGTTTGATTTACTTATGGTGGCAGACAAGCAATGGTTTTAACACTACCTCTGGTTTTGCATGTTATCAGTGACGCACCTGGCTGTTTACTCTGGGCAAACTACGATCACTGGGTCTGCTCAAGCCTTGTGACAAAGCAGATGAGGAACTGCCTTCAGGAACTGGGATTAACTCTCCCAACTATAAACACAGTTGTTAAAATGTTGCTAAAATGTTAAAGTATATGTATATAGTAATAGACGAATATCAGCCAGGTAGATGAATTGGGCAAATTGTTAATAGATGATAAACAATTTGGATGAATATGTACATTTTTTTACATATTTGTATGATTTTTGCACCTTTTTGTATGATGTGTTTTATTTTTTTGATACAAATCTCTATTGATGTGTTATGAAACAAAAAACAAAAAAAGTAGATACCTGTACTTTCCTCCAGCCCTCCTGTACTCTGATATACAGTTCACTTATGTCTAGAATATATGCCATAGTGCCTACAACAGCTTGTTGGGTCTCACTCATCAATGCCTGAATGTTTGTATATCTCACCTGGAACAGGCAGAGTAAGAAGTCAAGCACAGACTGCAATCTTCACAAACACCCCAAAATTTAACCTTTAATGATCTCACTCATACAGAACAAAGTTTTGTGATGTCTGACTTACTGGGCTTCCATGGCCAGGAGCACCAGGTGGCCCAGGAGGTCCAGGAAGGCTCATGGCTGTAACAGAATCACGCAAAGCAAAAGTTCAATGCCCTAGTAAGTTGCTGATGATAAGTTTCAAGTGTTAATGCCTTAAGCTTGAAAATTGAGCTTCACTGAGTTCTCTTTGGCTAGACGTAGAGTTTACTTTCTGATAGCATGTTAAAGATGTGTTTTTTTACCTGGACCTGGTGGCCCAGGAGGTCCTGGTGGCCCTTGTGGTCCTGGAATTCCATAGCCAGGTGGTCCTGGCAGACCTGGGTCCCCAGGTTTACCAGAAGGACCAACAATAGAATCACCTTTAGGTCCCTGAAATCCCAAAAATACAGTGTCATATTAAGGCTACTTGTTCTCAGACAGGAAAGAATCCATGATGGCTGTCTTGTGCTAAGACTACTTAAGCCCATTCTACATGCACTAGGTGCCCTCAAGATCCAGGTATGATGTGACATAAGAACATCTGCTTGTTTTAAACAAAAGCTTCTCTGAGTGGTGTCTGTCTTTAATCTCCACCACAGGACTAATGAAACTTTTTCACTATTTTAGAAGAAATGTAAAAAATGTTTACTCGTTGTTTTTACTCATACATCACTGACATCCCCAGCAGACACTAGGCAACAGAGCTATTTAAATATTTACCTCAATGTATATGAAATCTTGACATTGTAAGGGTTTTTTAGTGATGAAGTTTTTAGATATAGTCCCTGCAGACTTACCACAAGGCCGGCTCTCCCTGGGATCCCTGGAGGACCAGGCGGTCCTGGATCACCTTTCTCTCCCTTTTGGCCTTTATAGCCAGTATCACCTTTAGCACCCTTAGAAACAGAGACACATACTTGACATTCATTTTAAGAACAGCAGTAAATTGATCTTGGAGGCTCTTAATCACAAGCAGCAAAGTGGCTGGTAGTTTTTAAAATAGCTATTTGTAATTTTATAATCATTCATTTTTAATACTTTCAATAAAGTTGCTCTAAGCGATTTCTGCACCACTAGCGAACAAAACTGAGCAGCAGTTTAATATAAATATTTAAATACTAACCGATACCAAACAGGTTTCCTGAACCTGTATTTAGGCAACAGACTTACATTATTGGCACAGAGCCACCCAAGTTTTCTGAATGGTTAATTGTGAGACAAGTGTTATTTCTGTTGTTTTAGTGATATTTGTCAGGTAGTGGAGACATTTTATACATTTTTTGCAGAAATAATTGCTTACTGAGATACTGAAGGTACTTACCACGTACTCATTATGAAACAAAGACGCTGTGGATACAAAGAACATATAGATCATTTCAATAGACAAAGTCACAGTGATTATTCTATTATGGTTAATATTTATAGTTAAGTTTCCACAACAAGGCATTTTTTTACTATACCTGACAGTCCAGGATTCCCCACATCTCCCTCATCTCCTTTGACTCCTAATGACTCTCCTCTGTTTTCTGTTTTAATAGGAAACACTTATGTAAATATATACATACATTTCTTTATCCTGCTTTAACTTTGAACCCTTTTCTGCTGTACTATTGTATTACAATTGTGCACAACAGCACAGCAGAATACATGTACATGTAAAATATGCTAGATATACCTTGTGAACTGTTGTTGTTCTTAACCTGCAAGAGAGACAGATATTTTTTGTATAATGTTGAAGGTGAAGCTTTGAACTAAATAGGTGTAATGATGAGAATGCTGTCTGAGATAAAAGGCTTCTAATGTAAGCATACTGGTACTGTTTTGTTAGTGTGGCAATGTATGCAGAACACCATGATTCCATAATACCATTAATTGACTGTTGAGCCCAACAGTTAGAGCTCATGCGACATGCATCTGTGAGCTGAGGTGAGCGCCTCAGATGAGGTTAACAGACAATGATCACCTTTCTGTGTTTGTAAGGGACAGCATAAAGCAGGCCTAGTTCAATTCTCAAATTTCTATATGTATTAGAAATTATTTTAAGCTGGCTTTAAATAAAACGGAATTTAGATCTGTTTTGTAAATTAAGCCTGTTCTATGCTGTTTTAAAGACCATGAACCCTGGGTTGAACCAGAGGAACCTTCAGACAAGAAACAGAGGCGAGGCTAGTGGATTAGGGGGAGGAGCCAAGCCAGAATGACATGCGCCACATCCAAGCCAAACCACCAACCACAGAACTTTACTTATTAACTTACGGATTTTTTGCAGTGTGGTCTAGGAGGAACTGGGAAAACTGTCTTCAAAGCAAAATCATTTTATGACTTTTATAAACTTGACACTTCGTAAACCAGATAAGCCAGGCTTGCTGTATTTAGGTCTAGCTAAAAAGATCATACTTACTCCTTTAAGGCCAATCACGCGACCTGGTGGCCCGGGAGGTCCAGGTGGACCTGGTGGACCCTAAAACACAGGCAAGTCATAACAAATGAACGTATTAAGCATAATGGAAGCATCATGCCAATAACAACACAGAGGGGGTTTTACTAAGAATGAATTGTGGGCAACTGTAGCATCGATAGTTTATTTGCATGTGCTGTCTTTGTTGCTGTAGCACTAAGGAATTATACAAATCAGGTATAAGAGTAGCGCAGACATGACTACAAAAATCTGCGCAAACGTATGTCGCATGCCAATTCTGAGTATTTATGTCGATCATGATGATCTTGTCATGTGAACTTGTTCTTTAAATTGCTAACAGTGTACTCAACTACATGTGATGCATTGATGCAATGTTTAACAAAAATGTACAAAATATAATATTTATATGTTATATATTTAATATAATTTTGTTTACCCCAAGCTGATAATAGTGCGCTCTTAATTTCATCAGGCAATTAATGCTAATGCTGTGAAAAGTAAGATTTATATAATAAATTTAATTTACATGGAAAAGACGAGGGCTTGCCCTAGAATAATTAGAATGACTTCGATTAAAAATGCAGGCGCAGAACTAAACCAGTACAGACAGCACATGGTTAAACCAGACTGTGGGTAATTAGAGGATAAGATGCAGATTTCTGCATGAAAAACAGCTCTGCATATGATTTTAACCCACAATAATGTACTCACGGGGGAACCGTTTGCATTGCCCTTGTCGCCTTTTCTTCCATTTATTCCGGGCCGACCCTAAAAAACACATTTCAGAGAGTATTAAGAAAGTGGAAATAAGCCTTTATAAGATGGTTATCTTTTAAAAAAAAATTAAATATAAAAACTTACCGGCCGACCAGGAATTCCATATTCTCCTTTTTGTCCTGGTGGTCCAACAGGCCCCTAAAGATTAAAGGAATTATATATATATACTGTGTATATATATATTTATATATTCATTTTGTATGTGAGCATGAGTTTTATATGCATGTGGGTAAGAATATGTATCTCACCACAATCCCAAGCTCTCCAGGGGGGCCATGGTCTCCCTGCAAAGCAAAGCAGAGCAACTGTTTGATCTCAGAGCTTTGAATAACTATACACATTTTCAAGCTCAATAGTAAAAGGTTTATTTCAACCTTGGCTCCTTTTGGTCCTCTGGGTGCTCTCAGGCTTGTTATGAGAGAGCCATCAGCAGCAATGGACACACCTGCCTCCCCCTTTTCTCCCTTCATAGAGGGATATACAATAAATGATATTAATGTAAGACACAAGTAATTTAAATGTATAATAAAACATATGAGTACATAGTAAAAAGTTTAATTCCATCAAATATGCTGAAATTGTTATTTTGCTATTGTGCTAGACTGAATTAGACCGCAGTGATCGCTTAACATACACGCCCTCTGACAAACCCCACCCACCAAAAACACGTTAGCCAATCAGAACATGTAACTGGGCTTGTGTTCTGATACAAAGCATAGGCCACACCCCCAGCACGTTTTATTACTGTTGTTCTCACAACACCTTCAGTGATTTCAGGCAGAACATTTCTTTAGCTTACAGCACTTTTAAGTGTACCTACTGAGATAACTAAACTGCAGTATACAGCTGCTCAGATTTAAAAATGTATTAATAAAATGGAACACTGAAATGTCAATTCAAACTAAAGAAAGATTTTGGACTCGTAATGGTAGGGTAGGTGTGCTAATGCGGTATTGACATCATGTCGGAAGAACCATAATTACTGGTGTCTGACTAGAAAAAAACATCAATGTCTTTATCAGATGTGTAATTAGAAGCTGAAAACTTAGTTCCATGTGAAATCTCTGACTTCTCTTGTTTGACCTTATGACTTCATTACAAAGAACCAAAGTGGCAGCAGCAATTAGCTTGGTATCTCTACACGTATTTCTGTTTAATATGGCATCTATCATATCCGCTTGGTGTGATTTCTTTGTTCTTACTCATTTTGCATATAGAAAGCATACAGAGGTGAATTAATATAGTGATTTGATATTTTGCTGTCAACAACAAAGCCATGTTGGCGTTATCAGCGTTTCCATAGAAACTGACCATTTTCAGTCCGAGGATGTGAACTCAAAGTAGAATCTCTGAGTTGCCATCTCATAATTATAGTAATTCTGGCATGACGTGAATGCAGCATTAATAAAACGGCATCGTGTAATTTCTCATCACTTTTTGAACTCATACCTTCAGTCCTGGAGGTCCTTGAATACCAGGAAAACCGATTTCACCTTTTGGTCCTCTTGGGCCCTGATCATTAAAATGTTACGTGATTTACACATTTGAAAACGTTTTGTTCAGCTTACAGCCCTATACAGCAGAATAACCTAAAACCTAAATAACCTAAATTTTTATTGAAATTTAATGGTTGTTTTTATCACAAAATTATGAGGTGAGAAAAATGAAAGAGCTAATATTGTAACAACCACCAAATTATGGACATTTTAGGACATGTAAGTATTGAAGACTGAAATGGTTAAAAATATGTTAATTTACATGATGTAAATAGAAGATGTTGTTAGACATCATCAGTATATCATTCTAATATATGTTTGGAGTATGTCGCTGATATGAAGAGAAAGAATGGAAAACATTCTTACAGGAAATCCAGCTCTGCCAGGCAAACCCTCAGGGCCCTGAAACATGCACCACACACACGCACACGCACACAATTTTTTAAAAAATGACATGGACGTGATTCATGCTCAAAGAACATCCCCATTCCAGATTGATGCAGAAATGTCAAGCATTTAGAAGCCTGCCAAGGAAAGATGTTACTGGTTGCTTTTCTCAGATTACTTGGTAACACTGTATAATACGATTGTCTGTGTATTTGTTAAAGCAATATTAACTAACAGTCAGCAATGATTTAAATTATGTAAGAAAATAAATGAATTCTCAAAAATTGCTTATTGCAACTGAATTAAAGCCTAACAATATTTCATGCACAACAAAATTATGCACAATCTATGTGTTTATTTCATAAATTAATACTGCTAAATACGCGTTCTAACGGATTTCATTGTTTTAAAATTGTGTTATTGTTGAAAGTGATCAGATAAACAGAGCTGGCTTGCCTAAGACTTAATCTTCCTCCCAATTCATCTGAGAAATTAATAAGTAGTGGTGGTGTTGGAGGGATATAAAAACAGTGAAAAATATAACAACTTTACGTACTGCAGGGCCTGGTGGTCCTCTGATCTTGGTATCAAGAAGCTGAAGGCAAATGTCAGTTATATATTTTTAGGATCTCAGAAAAAATATCCTACAAGAAAATAATTGAAACAAATGACATCCAAGGAGGTCTTTATACTTACATCCTGGATATTTTGGATGGGTCCAGGTGGGCCAGGGGGCCCGGGAGGCCCTGTGATGTTCAGTCCATCACGACCTCGCTCACCCTGTGTCACAATTTACAGTAACTTACAGCATTTGCAGTATGTTTTACAAAACAAAGCACAATTTAGAGACGTACACATAAAACTAACATTGCTCTACAGGTGCAGTTACCAAACTCAGTACAGTATTGGCTCTCTTGTACAAGATTGCCCAATATTGTTCTGTGCAACTGAAACGAATATTGCATGATTCTGTTTGAGTGTGAATTTCTGCTTGTTCTATCAGAGCAAGAACCACTTGAGGCAAGTCAGTGAATAATGGCAAGAAATGTGGGTTAGGCCTATAACAAGGAGACAGCTTGGGTTTGCCTGCAGCTTTTAAAGAAGTTAAACAACAATAAGAAGTCAGTTAAACAAGTGCAGTGTGTTAATATTACATCAGGATTCAGTTGACTGATCATTTCTCATTTAGCCACTTGGCCATTTAACTAAATTGATAAATTGCATTTATTGTTAAAAATGTACCAGCCTAGTAAATAGATAATTAAAAAGTATGAATTTAAGAAAAAAATTAACTTCAATGTATATGCGTACATCTCAAGCAATGTAATGATATAAATACATTCTATTAGCGTAAATCACATATGTAAATTAAGCATCTCTTGAGCATTATATTAGCCATAGGCTAATATAATGCTCACCACACTCTAGTTAATGATATTAACCACTGAAAAATCTGCTGGTGTACTAGTAGACACAACTGCTCAAATTGTATGTTCAGTTAAACAACAAAGGCCTCATACCTTCTCTCCTGGACTGCCCTTGTCTCCCTTCGGCCCCTGTTTACAGCAAGGAGGTAGAAACAAACAAACAAACAAACAAAAACAAACTTCTACACATTTTGTTGTGCCACAGCTTCCACAGTTTAAGAGGACAACTGACTTCCTTTGATCATAATACTACACATATATATCATTACTGTTACTTATAATTAATGTAATGTGCATTTATGACTATTACCTAATATATAACTTCCTCAGAGTAACCTAAGTAAACAATCTTCCTCTTCTTATTTACAGAATAAAGGCGAACGGCAACTAAAACTGACCCTGGCTCCAGGTAAGCCAGCTAATCCTGGTGTTCCATCAGGTCCTGGGGCCCCACGCTCGCCCTGAAGAAGATCACAAAACATTAAAAAAATTGTGAAATTAAACAACAGCATCTGTATTGTTTGAGTTTAGAAAGGAGTCGTGAAGGGTGATTATGTTTAGTTATTTTGTGTGTTTTATGTAGTTTGACAGACCTTTACAGTCAAACCAGGAGCACCATCAACCCCAGGAAGTCCCTACAGAAAAGAAAAAAAACACAATTATAATATATTGATATGTGGTTCTCTCTCCTCTGTCTCAGCTATCTAAATGGTATATCATACTTTTGTTGTTTTTATATACAGCTGATTAAAATTCCTACTTTAAGAATAGCAGAAAATCTTCTGCAAATTTATTATAAGTTAGGACATCGCAAATGTCCCCAAGATGAACTTTTGTCAGATTTAGCTCACGTCTGTAAAGAATCTGTAATGTATTTGTATAAGTACATACACCCACATACACATACACGCCAAGGTTATTACACTGAACGGAGTGATGAAAAATGTATTACAAAAAGGACATGTACATGTACAAAAAAAAGGACAAAAATTTAAAGTAAATTAACTTTAAAGTTAAAAATAAAGGATTATCTCTACAGAACTGTAGATCAGCTAATTTTGATAGTTGAACTGTACTTTTCTCTTGATAGTAAAAGCATATGAAATCTTATTACATCATATTTATTTCAGAAGATAAACCCACCTGAGGTCCCGGTGGGCCAGGAGGCCCAGGAGGTCCCTTTAAAATGAGAAGAGATTAAACATAGAGGTTCGTTTAACATAAACTTATAACTCTGAATAGGAAAAGGAATTCCAGCCATTGTCATGAAATGATAAATACGCTTTGTGAATGGTGTAAATGATGAATAGAATCTGAAAATAACATTATAGTTTTGATAGTCTTGTACACTCACTTGGTGGCCTTTTGAAATTCCTGCTCCAGGAAATAATCCGCTTGCTCCAGATCCCTCCAGGTCCTGTAGGTTAAAACACTTTTAAGACCGTACCATTTCAAAAGCCTTTTCTCAGAAATACAAATGGTTTTAAATGAATGAAATGGTCCGCTGATCCTGAAAAGTGATGTTTAAAGAGTTTCTGCCTTAAAGAACTGGCATTATCTCCAAATCAATAAAGCTCTCCTCAGGGATTGAAATGTCTTTCGAACAGAAATTGGTTTTAAAAAAAGTTGTACTGACACAAATGTCCTATGAAACAAGTTAGAACACAGTTTTACTTAGTAAGTTGAAAAGAAAAAATACTTTATATACATATATAAAGGAACACCGAGCTGTTTCTTACAGTGGTCCTGTAGCTCAGTTGGTAAAGCATTGCGCTAGCAAGGCAAAGGTCATGGGTTTGATTTCCAGTAAATGCATGTATAACTTAAAAGAACTGTAAGTTGCTTTGCATAAAACCTCTGTCAAATGTGTAAATGTGAAATTGGACTTTATGTGCAGTTCCTTGTGAATGTGATTTAAGGAACTATTTCAAGAATTCAGAATAGGAAAATCAATTTACTTTAGCTTCACATCTTTAGTTAGGTTAACTTGATGGTTTGGTGAATTCAATATCTTATTTTGCTCTGTGAGTGACTCACTTTATTAAACAGGCTTTTGATTTGGATCATGTTATTTCACTACATGTACTGATTACATGACCCACACAGGCTACGCAGGAATGG
>JAZGTJ010008521.1:0-20887 GCA_036877575.1 Botia almorhae
AGTCTAGACTTGGCAACATTACAGATTTTATAACTTCAGTAATTAGATTAACCTTTGTTGTTTACGGACTTGAAGTCTGAGATACAGAAGTCTGAATGCTGGCAAATGTTTTGGACTGAAGTATTGCCATGGAAAAATCAGTAACAGACCCCAGCTGTCTCGTCACTTTGGCTCTGTGATGTTGTAAAATTAAATTTAGAGGGTGTGCAGAATAGCTCTATTCCCCCCCGAACGCTCACAATGATTAAGAGCTCGGTATGTACCAAAGTTTCATTTTCAGTCTGGGCCACCTCACGCTATGGGATTATAATCTAATGTGGCATGAAAATAGGTCTTCAGTTCAACAGCGTGATTCATTTTCCGCGATGCAAATACAGCAGGAATTTAAAAACCCGTCTGTCTTCTGTCCTGTTGCCGTATCCATAAATTAGAGCCCCAAAATATAAGCTTGGCCTAAAATCAATTTCAGTTTAAACAAAGTTAAATGAAAAAATCATCCCACTGCAGACAAAAGTGTTTGTGAAGGACGAATGAATTTTGGATAGGATTCATTTTGGACTGGGCGGGGCTTGTGGTTTAATGTTTTATTACTGTGACATGTGATTAGGTGAGTCTCATTTCCTTTCAAAACTGATTTTATTCCTTTCTTTCTCATTACAGGTTTTAAATCTGGTAAAACATTGCAATCTCTAAGAGTCTGTATTAGTATCAGATGTGAATTCAATTCAATTCGGTTCAATAATCAGATATGAATTCAATTCAATTCAATAATCAGATGTGATGTGCTGAAGCATGTAAGATAAAGATCATTGCTCTTGATGTGAAAGAAACTGTGCAGATGTGATTGATTTGTAAGAACGGTTTCATGAATTCCAGATCACTCAGCACCTTTCTTTTGCCAATGATATATAATGGGATTCTGGCTGCACCTGCTTACATAGGAAAAATCATACATAAACAATAAACAAAATCATACATAAACAATAAAGAATTGTTTATAGTACAGAATTGTAATATAAACAATTCTGATGTTGATGCTACACACAGAAATGAACATTACCAGCCATATAAGAGGCGGTGTTCCTATGGACTGGAGGGGTGTTCGTGGCCTAATGGTTGGTGAGTCAGATTCTCCGAAGATTAAACCAAAGGTTGCAGGTTTGATTCCCACAGCTGACTGGAAACAACTGAGGTGCCCTAAAGCAATGCACCCTTCCCCCAGTTGCACTGCTTCAGTCAGCTCCACTCGACTTGCAGTGTGTTCACTACTCACTGGATGTGTTAAACGCTGAGGTCACATTTCAAGTATTTGTATACAATGACAACTACACCACTTTCACTTTAAATCTGTTGAATAAGTGTTTCTTAGATGACATTTTTGGATTATGTATCCTGTAAATGCATGTTTTGCATTAGCAGCAGCCTAGGCCGAATGCCATTCCATGCAGCTTGTTGCATTATATAACGTGTTTGAGAAAACAGTGTGCGCTAATTCTTATAAAAAAGCATTAGTCTCCCCTCTAGTGGCCATGATTCATCTTAACTCATCCATATCTGTTATCGGTTAGCACCCGCCCAGCACAGACAGCGTAATCAAATATACATCTAAGACTTTTGGAGAAAAACTGCTTTTGTTGGGCATTTGTGAAAGCCAGAACTTGACGTTGGACGAAGCTGCTGACAAATGTTTAGATCGACTTTTGTTTAAATCAAATGACTTATATAGCCAGAGGGATTGTGAAGCCCCGTAAGATTCAAGACAGATCACAGATCGTGGTATGCTGAATGTTTCTGAGTTACATGCTGTCGAACTTTTTGGTCTGTCCACCAAAGACATGTTTTTGCGGATTGATGTTTCTCTGTTACTTTAAGCCTTGTGTCACCTCCTATCTATTCCATCTGGTTCAGTAGCTGTAGTGATTTTTACTGCCTTTAGGTTACAGGGTAATAATAGTACTTAAAGAATCTTGCTTTAAAGCTGCGGTTTGTAACTTTTGCCTCCCTACTGCCATTTCTGTCTGTAACATAAAGTTGCAGGTTACTTTACGTACTTTATGTATGTTAAAGCCAAATGAAGCCAAACTGACATTTCCCGGCAAATCGGACCCAACAGCTCAAATGATAAATCATTATTATAAACTAACCGCTGGGAATCGGGGTATGGTAGGTATATTGTGTTGAACACTGTATTTGCACAGTAACTGTTTCAAACCCAAAATGTTACAGATGGCAGACCTCTTTGTTTCAAATGTCTTGTTGTCTTTCTTTTTTAAAGAACAATAACATGTTCGTCTTTACCTTCATCGCGTGTTACTAAAAACAGGCAGTTTGGGGCTCGTATGAAGAGCTATAGGCCTTCGACAAAACCTTGTGATTTCGTCAGATTGTGTGCATGTGTTCTCACTGACTTTCCATAGCAAATAGGAAGGACGTCGTTTCTTTGTCAACGCTCCTATTGGTCGAAACAGGGCGGTGACGCCATCACGCACCGTTGCCAAACAATGGGCAGGAAAAAGCCACGTTGACGAAGTCGACAGTAGTGTGCGTGATTTTTCAGCAAGAAAACAGAAGGATTGTTTTGATTTTAAAGAAGACGAAACGACGTCTTTGGAAGAAGCGTTTGACACCCGCCGATAGCAGCCATGTCATCGCCACCCAAAGAGAAAACCGCGACCAAAGCTGGACACCCGCCCGCAGGTAAAGCCCCCGCACGTCTACCGCTGCTGTTGTTTTTCTCCTGTGAATCTGATGCAGGAATCAGCTGATGGGAAGTCGCATGCCACAAGTACTCATTCGACATGTGTGCAATTAAATACAGGCGGTGTATTTTTATTAAAATCCACTCTCTAATTTACCAGGACTTCTTTGACCGGTCACCCGTACTGTTTTAGTTTTTTACACGATGTTTCTTTTGTGTTTGGCCTATTTTGAGTGTTAACTTTTGTTGAACCTCGCCAGCATATCTGTCAGTGCAGTGTAAAGTTCACAAGTGTATATGGCCCTACAAGTAGGCCAAGGGAAAAGATAACATACGCCTGTACAGTGAAAGAGTGACTCGCATATCTCTGATTGCTTTTGTTACATCCTCATATCCTTCCAGTGTCAGGAAATAAACTTGTGTGTTTGTTTCATGTTGTCACAGTTAAAGCGGGAGGCATGAGAATAGTTCAGAAGCACCAATCTGAAGTGTCTGACAAAAAGGAGGATAAAGACAGTAAAGAATATGAGACCGAGAGGTAAGAGTCACATTTCAATTCCTGACTCTGGCAGTGAGACTCACGCCACACTTTTGTGCTTTGACAAGATATTGTTTCTCACAGCCAAGCGCATACGTTTTCCAGCAATGATACTCAAGCTTACGATGGATTTGTTTTTATTAATTTATTAATTGACGTTTGTAAGATGATACATGATGCTTTAATTCTATAATGCTTTTGTATATAAAATAGGGCTGGTTTAAAAAAGGGTTGGCTTCATTTCTCTTTTGGAATTTGAGTTTATACGCATGCATGCATGGGTACCTGCACTCAACTTCTCATGAACTGTTCAGTTAAAATATTTGATAAACACTCTCTTCTTAAGAAAAACAGACTTTTCATGGCTCTCGAGAATACTTGATTTTGATTGGTCAGTCGGTAAGTGTTTTTGTAGCATGGCTGCTTTTCTGCGTATTTCACCATCGTTCTCCTGCACTGTTCGTTTCACGTCTGTTGATGCGCTGTGCCTTCTATTCTCGCATATAGTATAATTATTTATAGTAAATATAGTATGTAGTATTTATAGTATAATTATAGTAAAATTATTTTTGCTCAAATCAGTAGTTTATGTGCTTAATTTATAAACTATGGTAACTATATAATCCCAAAAAGTGTTTCAAACATTCAAGAGAAATGACTTGATAAATGATAAAAGACTGACCACATAATAAAATTCTCACTATAGACCTGTGTAATGTCAGAGTTCTGTCCAAGGTGAACAAAAATTGATCAGTGACACAGGTGTGCGGTTCCCACATGGCTAAGGGCGTGTGGGTAAGACTGAGAACTTTCTGTGAAAACACAGCCCTTTATTTTGTTGAATTAGCTTAGACCGCCTCTGCTAAGTTTTGCTTAAGCAGCCCACACTAAACCAGAACATTTATTTTGATGATGTCGCTCTTTGTCATAATCAGAATCATACTTTTTCTGACTTTTTCCCAGAAAAGTGTTTTCTGCCAGATTATTCATAGCCGGCATCATCTCGCGCTAGAATACAAACAGAATACATATGGCAATCTATTTTTATTATGTCATTAGTGAACCGTCTAGTTCGCAGTTATTTTCAACAAACATTTTTAGGACCGTAAAAGTCTTTGTTGTTATTGCAAAAGCATTTGATAGTAATTTTAGGCTAAACTTAATCATAGTCTTGGGTGTGTCATGACTATGATTAAGTGTAAGTGGGTGATGAATGTGTGTTGACAGGCTCATATAGCCACATGTTCGCTGTTTCTTTGAGTCTAAGTTAAACGCTTTCAGTAAATAACCAGCTAGGTAGTGTTGCTAGGTAGCCATCTAACTGTTAGTTGCACCGTGTCATGCTTGTCATCTGGTGCTTTTGCAATGCAAAACCTTACTGTCTTACAAACTGTTATTTCCACTTTCACTCTCGTGCGGCGTTGTGCCTGACCTGATTACTTGTCCACATGTTTATTATTGCATCTGCTAGGCTTTATGGCTCTGTGAGCCACGCCCTTTGACCCCTTACCTGATGACCAATCGTTTGCGCAGGCACAGCAGGTCTTCACATGAGCCCCTTTCAGCTCACTCAACCTGTGGCAGGAAATCCTCAAAGGTGTATATCTCCTACACAATTCTTAAAGCTGCTTTTGGGATCTTTCCCTCAGAAACACTGTTACTCAGCTGTCCACAGAGTGGCCGTTTTAGAGGGGAGGGTGAAATGTGGTTTCAATGCCAAAGAAACTCATGTTACAATGTGTTTCCCCTCCAACCACAGTATTAGGTTTGGCGTTTTCTCGCTCCACTGGCAGGCCGAGAGGAAACTCTGTGTTTTCCTGTGGAGCTTCTTTGTGTTCAGTTGTTTGTACAAAGCTTGTTGTTGACACAATTGATCCCTGTGACTCTGTAAGTGGTTAGTTTGACCACTATTTCAGCTTATTCCAGCATGTCACTGTAACATTATAAAACCATGTTAGTCTTTTCTAGACATAATGTGGCGTTAAAATGAGGTGATTGGAAATGTCGTTGTATAATAGTGAGAGTCTGGCTGACACCAGAAATTGAACCAGTTAAACACAGACTACCTCTTAAATATGTATTCAGTGGTGAATTCATTTGTTTTCACTACAATGTAGAATGATTGCTGATAGACTGATGTAATAACTATAATGATTGAGTTCATTTGACTTGTTAATTTTTGCAATTTTATGTAGCATCTAAAAGGATGTGTTGTCATAAATGTAATAATATAATATTGATATAATAGTATATGTATGTATTTTTTGAGGGATCAAGTCACTCAAAATCATTTACTCGACCTCATGCCAGATGTGTATGGCTTCCTTTCTTCAGCTGAAAACAAATATTTAAAGACCAAATGTTGATGCTCCAAAAAGCACATTACAAAAGTAATCAATACAGATGGCATAAAGATAAATAAGTGAATTTTAAGTATACTGTTCCACTGTGGCCATTGGCAGGTCAGTGCTTATGGCAACATTAGCCATTTCTGACCATTATTGGTTGTTCACTAGATATAATAAGTGTGCCTACCCTAATTGTAAAGGTAATATGAATAAGCATATTAAATTTGACCAGGAGACATTTTCTTATTACATCTGAGCAACTTGTGTTGTCTTTGGCCCATATATGTATCTGCATATACTGCATTGAGAAAGCACTAGATCACTATTAATACCAAAGCACATAACAGTAACAGAGTCTACAATTAAAGGGGCTCCAGCCAGCAACTTGGCATTGGACAACAGTGGTCGCAATTCGAAGCTTGACAACAGGGATGGATTGACACAGCGCAGTATCCTTTACAATACAGCCTCAAAAATTGCTTCTAAATTAACAGTCGATTTAGGAACTCTGTGACTCCGTTTCAGAAAATCCTTCAAAACGCTGCAGTTCAGAGCTGCAGTTGACCAAGGCCAATCCACAAAATGCATAACCTTCAGTGAGGAGCCAAAACTAAACAAGAGAAAGAAGTAAAATGCTTGTCTCCTTCGTCTTTTATACCTTTCTCCAGTGCTGTGCAAAATAACAATTTTTTAAACCACCATGGTGAGTTGAATAGCTAGTCAATGAATCAAATCTTAATAGCAGAATAGTTGTTTCAGAAACTATTTTTGTGACTGGTGAAAGTTTTCTCACATCCTGATAGCGATCACTAAGTGGTCTAAATTAATTTTATATGAAAATATAATATTATATGCCCCGTTTGCCTGTCAAACTGTATTTGCATTGCGATCTTCGCTCTTTGAGGGGAGGGCAGGATCTTATGCTCTCAAAGCTAGCTTGCTTGTTGCTTTTGAAAAGGGGAAAGTTTGTCCAAATGAAAACATTTACTCAATCTCATGTTGTTTCAAACCTGTATGACTTTGTTTCTCTCATCGAACATAATGAGAAATTCTGTATAATGGAGATGCTGCTTTTTTGTCACAATAAAAGTGAATGGGCACTGACGTTCACTCAGATGTCACTATCATTCAGCATAACATATCTTCTAGTGTTCCATGAAAAAAGTCATAGGGTTGAAACAAAGTACGAGTGTGTAAAACTTATATATGTGTTTGTTTAGGCTAGTTTCAGGTGTACCTGGTTTGCTTGAAAGCTAGGGGCTGTCACCATCAAACATAGTTCCTTCACAACACTTCCATAGACACCTGTGAACAAATTAATGAACGTTGTTGGTCGGATCAGAATACAGTCAAATGGTCATGCAAAATTTAATCTTTACAGGCAGCTCAGCAGTACAGTAGCAGTGTGAACCCATATTGTATAAAGAAAAGACAGTTTTTCAATTTGAAAAGCAGTGTGTTGTCCAGCTACACACAACGTAGGCGTTACAGAATGATTAAAGGTCTTAGAGGGTCCTGCTCTTTTTTTGAGTCCTTATTATAGACTTTAATTCATTATTAAATAGGTCCAATGAATATGCCACACACACACACACACACACACACACACACACACACACAGACTTGCTATCACTCTTTTTCCTCTATCCTCTTTGCTAGCAGAGACGTGGTCTGCATAAAGGCTGTAGCAGGTGGCTTCTGGTGGGCAAAAATTGGACATTTGTTGCAGCGAGCCAAGTGGGACTGTCTGGAGACCAGCTGTCAGATATAATTTGGTCTTCTAAGACACATCAGGGGTCATGTGATGTGTCGGTGAGCTCACCGTTTGGTTCGTACACCTGATCACAATGCACTGTTTTTCCCATCCTCCCTGAGGAGGTACCTGGAGAGGGTTTTTCATCAGCAATCCATTCACCTCATTGGCTGTTGCTCAGCTGGTGCAGGATGCTGCAGAAATGTGTTTTGTAAAAATGTGCTCACGGGTGCTCAGTGCCGCATCTAGCTGCATTTTTTAGTCACCAGGGCCAACATTTGACCAATGTTGTATTCATATTGTTCAGTGTTGTATTCATTAAATAAGCTAGAACACCTAAAAATAATGAATATACATCTTTGTGGTTAAGCCAAGCTCTAGAATATTTTACTGGGTAGAAATGTTGAGTGGGGGGTGGTCTTCAAATATTGTTATGGACAGTGAGGGGCCTTAAAGCCTGATAGACTGAGAACCACTGCCCTATACTTTAATATTAAGAAATATTTGCAATTTGTAAGTTGCAAAAGTGTGTTTCATCAATACCACAGTGTCTTCGAATGGCCATCAGTGAAGATGCTGATAGAAGACTGGTTACTGGACCATAATAACCAACCCAACCTTATTTCCTTCGTCCTGCTGCAGTATAACTTTATTGTCCCAGCCATCTCTAGCCGGTAGATTGACTTATACTGACACTGATTTATATAGGAGTTTAATTGTATCAGACCTGAGGTCACAGATTGCTCCTGAGGCTGTGCCTTAGGTCACAGAAATCATATGCTAATTTGGAGTCAGATACGCACAGTTGGTGACATTTGAAGGATTGTTTTGTTAGAATAATTTTATCTCGCAGTATTGGAGCATCTCTGCATGTCAACGGTTGAGATGTTGTAAATGGCTTTCATGAGTGTGTTTGCGTGTGCGAAACGCACAAGAGTGCGACGGCAGATTCAGGTCATTAGCGGAACAGCAGAGCAGAAGCTGTTTGTAGACATTTATAGCCTGACTAGCTTTTACACGCCGTAGCCGGTTTTTAGCCACTTTACAGTCGTTTTCATCCTGTAAAAATCACACCGCAATTTAGCCGCAGCTAAAGCTCACCCCACGAGTTTTGATGGAGAAAAAAAATAATAATAAAAACTGGCAGTTTAATGACAATTATTTCCATGCTAGTTTCCCTCCCCGCGCTGTTTAGCGGGGTGTGCTAATGGCATTGGGATAATGGGCTCTGGTTGTGTTGAATCAGTTTATCTGCTTGAGTTTGAATCACTAGTGACGAAAGAATGTGATTTGTTATCGCGGAAGTTCTGTTCTTCAAATGTTCTGTTTGTCAGTCAGATCACACGTGAAGCAGTCGCTACAAAGTTAGCCTAATGTCCAACACTTGCAGTCATGTACTTCACTGTTACAGCTGTGAAGGAAATATTGTGTTTCGTTTCTACACTTTTTATTGTGCGCTATTTTAATTTCTGATTAACTGGATCTTAAAATATGATCTTTATATAAGCCAATTGTAAAACATAACCTTGATTATTTTATCTTTGTCTTTATAGCTTTTGAAAATCAGTGTTGTTTTTTTTACAAAGTAAATGACAGAAAATTAATTTATAATCCAGAAAATCTTTAAACCTTTTAAGCCTTTAAAACTTTCACTTTCTACAACAGATGCTAATTTTAAGTAATTTATTTTTTTGTAATTTGAAAATGTATAATATAGTAATCACTGTCACTGCACTTCACTGTGTGTGTGTGTGTGTGTGTGTGTGTGTATTTTGCACCCATGACATGTGGAAAACCTCACAGAATTACAGAGCCTGCCTGTCATATGAGATTAATGTTTTCATCATTTGTAGCTGCAGTTCCATTTTTCTAAAAATACAACAATGGTATGATTGATCTGTCCTCGAATTGACCATACCTGTATACTTGTTACTGTATACAGTAGCACTTAAACCACAGACGAATCCCAGACTCTTAAAATAAACATTCTTAGAAACATACCTAAAACATTTTTGGCTGTATGGTTCCAAAAAGAACCTTTAACATTTTTAGAACTTTTCTGTTTCACAAAAGGTTCTTTGTCATGGACAATGGTCCTTTAAAATAAAAAAAAAGATAAGAAAAAGTGGTTCTTTTAAGAACCTTTGAACCAATGGTTCTTTTTGGAAGCCAAAAACGGTTCTAGTTTGAAAGCATGGGCCTTGACTACAGTCTTAATTTGTGTACACTGCTCACGCCTCCAGGTCCAGAAGAGAGCTCAAGGCAGTTTAACTCCTTGATTTAGCTCATCAATAAACAATAGGTATGCCGCACGGATGCCATGACAACAGCAAGTTGTGAGCGTCTGTGCCGACTTGTTAATTGCGACGATCGTCATGCTCCTAAAGTTGCATAGCAACTGAACTGCACCGAATATCTCCATCTCTCGCTGTTTGCTTGCTTTCTTATCGCTTCATTCTCACTGACCGTATTTTAACATGGTGGTTCTTAACCGATGGGTCACAGGTTTGTTCAAATACCGTTACAGAGAGCGAGAAGATGCAATTACATAATTGAAAATAATAAAATGTCAGTCATTATTTAATGGTAGCAATATATAAATTATTTATATGTTCTCAATCTTGAAAACCACGAACAACACCATATAAGCAAAGAAAGGTTATATTATTGGTTCCCAAGTGTACGAAATCATAGTTCAGTAGATATATAAAGTGCATTTTAGGCACATATTAGTTTACTTTTGTATGATAAACAGTATTGGTTCTTTGTTGGGCCTTCACTTCATTTCTGATATAAAATACAGAAATGATATAAATGTCTTTTACATAGAACCACTGCTTTAGTGTCCAGTCATATTTCTAGTGAATAACATGTATATTGTATCTGTTCTGCACAAGGAATTCTGCTTTCCTCTTAGAATTCCATCTATGTGGCCCTCCCTGTCCATTAATATCAGCAGGATTTCATCTTATTGAAGTGTAACGTATTTGTTCAAGATGAAAAATCAAATCCCCCCTAGAGTTATTGTCATTGATTTTAACCTTGACATTTACTCAATTCCAGCATGTTTTTTCCCACCAAAGAGATTACCTAAATTAGCAAGATATGACCTAACAATATCTCTGGCCTGTTTTCTTCATTTAAAAGCAAGCGCACTGCTGCCACCCTCAGGTTGTGAAAGACATTGCAAAAAAGGAATATGGCTAAAACTTCGGGTGCTGTTAATGAACGTGCACTGATTAAGAGTGATCATTAATACGCAATTTATAGCTTTGCTATCTGGAAGGAGTTCGTAATAATCACAACATAATAACGTAGACAGGACCTCGCTAGGAAGGAAATAGATGACTTTTATCTTTTTGTGGGGGGCTGTTATTAACTTTATGAAACTGGTTGCTTTTTTAATTTGTTTACACATCTTACTCTGTGGTTTCAATAGATTGGTTTTTGACCTCAAAAGCAGTCTTGCTTTCTTTGCTCAAAATGAAAACAGGACATTATAAGATTTGTGCCCTTAGAAAGGAGTGTCTGTTTAATCTGAGATTATACAGCTGTCTTCTTTGAACGATATAAAGCTGTTGGACAGGTTCTGTTGGCTGAACTGCACTGTTTTGCCTCAAAGGGGGATTATCCCTAAAGTCTCTCTCTGGTTGAGCTATCTTTGGTGTTTTCTTGCCCTCTCGCAGCAAGAAACCTTCAAACTTTGAAACATTCTGGATTTCAAAGCATTATAGACGAAGCATCTTCTATATCTCAGATTGCCCTCATTTATGTTCAGCCTTAAGTATGTTAAGACATCAATATGTATTTCATGCTGTGATCAAAAAAAATTCTCCTTTTGTAGCTCCATTTCCTGCCCGTGAGAAGAGAGGCACAGTTCCACAAGATACGGTATCCTTAACTTACCCCGATTAACAACAATAAGTTTGTAATGATGATTTATAAAATGAGCCTGGCGGGTTTGATTTTCCACAAAGTCAGTCTTTGCTTCATTTGACTTCAATGTAGGTAATGAAATGTACGTAAAGTAACCTGCAGTTTTATGTTTCAAACAGAGAGAGGGGTAGAGAGGAAAAGTTACAGATTGCAGCTTTAAAAACACGAGTCATTAAATTAATTAATTAAGTTTGTGTGGTATAATTCTATGGTGTCAAAGATGTTTTGCTCATCAAGGTCAATTATCGGCATAGACCTTCTCTTCTGGATTGTTCTTTGAGGGAAACGCTTGGCTTTAGAAAATGGATGAGAGTCATTTCTGAAGCTGACGGCTTGCGCAGGCCCAGAGCCATGTTTCTGCTCTGTGCTCTGATGGTGATGGTAAATTCACTGTCCCTCTGGAATTTTTATAGGCCATTTTGTACCTCTGTTCCTGCCTGGAGCACCTGGTTTTACCTCACACTCCTTCATTTCCTCCCTCTAGTTCTCCCGTGCTTGTTTTCTCTCAGCGACCAATCTAAATTGACCCTATTTGCCTTCTTAATACACAGTTCTGGTCCTGTCAGGCACAATTCATCACTGCACGTTATTCAAAAGAAATGGTTTGTCTTTTTAACCTGTCATCCAAATATAATAAGTACTGTAATTGGTTAAGCAGCCTAGCAGGTCTTGCCAGGTTATTCTTTATCGGTTATGGCAATAATAGCAAATAAATGTGTATTTTATTATATGTAGTGTTCCTGTAGTTTAACTGGTTGAGCATTATGCAATTCCTAAATTTTTTACTCTAAATATCCAGTTTCACTTGGAAAAATGTAATTGAAAATAATAAAATGTCAGTCATTATTTAATGGGAGCAAAACATAAATTATTTTTATTTATATGTTCTCAATCTTGAAAACCACAAACAAAACTACATAAGCAAAGAAAGACTATATTATTGGTTCCCAAGTGTACAAAATCATAGTTCAGTAGATATTTTATGTGTATTTTCTGTATACACAAAGTGTGTGTTATTTTAATTTTTAAATATTATTTTGTATGATAAACAATATTGGTACTTAGTTTAGTCCTGACTTCATTTCTAATATAAATATGTGTCTTTTACCTAGTTAAGAACCACTGCTGTAGTATCCAGTCATATTTCTAGTGAATAATGTGTATATTGTATCTGTTCTGCACAAGAAAATTCAGCCTTTTCTTTCACTCTTAGAATTCCATCTATGTGGCCCTCCCTGTCCATTAATACCAGCAGGATTTTAGCTTACTGAAGTGTAACGTGTTTGTTGCAGATTTCATGTCGTGTTGACCTCTACCAGTTTAGATAAAGACACCTGGAGAATTCCCTCTATTTCCGCTTATAAATTAAATTATGAATTTGTTTCTCATATCTAATACATCCCCTGCCTGGCCTTGCAAAACATAGACCATCTTGTTTTAATCATCAGTGAGATAGGATACCTTGTTAGGATGCATCTAGAAGGATAATTATTATTATAATCCTGCTTTCTGTGGTGGTCCGATAATTCCAGAAGACACGGTGAATGCGCTAATGTTTTCATCAGTGCTGCGCTTAATTTATGCTGTTAGCATTCCGTCCGTGCGGGAGCAGTTTCTCACAGCGTTGATGCGGAGTGTGCTGACAGCCGCATCAGATGTCTGATTGAGCTTTCACTCAGGTCCTGTGCTCATAATGACACTGCCTCTTGACCTTCAGATAATCAACGCAGACATCCTACTTTATCTCCCATTGCACGCAGACCCACTGAGTGCTGTTAGCCCAGCACTGATAAAATCATCAGATTTCCAGCTAACAGGAAATGTTCTCAGAATGTTCTCTGAGAACCTTGCATTCTCTCAAAGTTATCAAAAACATTTTTGCAGTAACATTTAAAAAATGTTTTATTCTTAAGTTATTAGTGGAATGTTTGAAAACATTACAGAATGTGAACAAAAATTTAGAATCACTTTCTTATAATGAAGCAGTAACGTTAATACAACATCTAAAAAACTGGACATTCTGAATATTTCTAGAACTTTCAAAATACCATTTAATTGAAATTTTAACATGTTACTAATAGAAACATTGGGGAAACATTCTTACAATGAAATTTTCATTATGTTAATGATGGAGGAGGCGATAGGACTTTATTGTCAAAATTGTCACAATGAATAAAATCTCAATGGTCCTTAAAATAGACATGATTTTTTAAATGCTAAATATTTGGGCTCAATATAGCGTTCCCTTGACTTTGGATTGGAAGTTGAGCTGGACATGTTCTTCCGAGATTGACTGACACAAGCCTGTAAGCCTGATTATATCATGGCACAAGCTTCTCATTGACTTCTTGTAGAAGAAAAGGATTTAGATAAAGGAAGAGAAATGTTTGTGTTTCAGGCAGATATACTGCTGTCTGTCTGTATCCCATATTCCAAACGCTTTAGCAACAGCTAGCTTTTAATCCATCCATATGATTAGAACTTTAATACCCTGACCAAGAAACATAAAAAATGTCTTTGGTCAAATTTAGGCCTTCACCTTCAATAAACTCAGTTTAAAGGTGTTTGGACCAAACACAAGGCAGCACTCTAGAGTCCGTTTTGGCCGAAATCCATAGACGGTATTTTTCCTCAGAAATATGAGTGGTGTTATTCATTACCAGAATACAGAGTTGTTTGTGTTCTCCAGCACGGGTTTCCTGTGGAAATATTACTGATCCTATAAAAAATCAAAAAGACTGATTAAAGTACAAGCTTACTTTCTGTTCGACTGTTTTGAAAAGTGTTGCTAGAGCAAACCATGTACTATGTTGTCATCTGTTTTGCTAACGTTAACTAGCACTTGCATTACATACAGTTTTGTTTGTTTTTAAAATATGACGTGATTTTGGTTTGTGACTGTTGTTTTCTTTTTCCGTCTTTAGCCCACCAAAGCTGCCTGTTATAGTTTCAGGAGTTGTGACTAAGGTAAGTCCTCATGTCCATTTACTACATCATGATGTCATATTCGAAGGCCAGGTGTCAGTTGTGTTAAAAATAAACGTATTCATCTCACTTTTATTCTGTTTTGTGGATTGTGTCCAGTTGGTAAAGGCAACAGCTGGCAACATTCGACTAAATATTTAATTAGGTTATTAGAATTATCATATAACTTTGTAAATAACATTGTAATTAAATACATTTTAGGTGGACTGGGTTCCAAATATTATAATATTAACAGAGTATTATATTATTAATATACTCTGTTAATATTATATTAACAGAGTATAAAATGGACTGAGATCCACCTAAAAGTGAAGCAAAACATCCACTTTCTAAGAGAATGTACAAAATAAAATCTGGGAGGAAAAGTCAAAGGAAGAACACACAAACTAGACTGTCTTTGTTAGAGCAATATGCTTTAATTTTTACAAAACTTACCAGATGTCCTATTAACCCTTGTGCAGACCCCCTCCAGCCTGGGGCAAGCACAGCTGTCTTATGCAACCAAAGGCAGGGCCAAATTCATCTTAAACTTGCTCACATCCCAACTCAACTGAGCTGGCTGTTGAAAAACCATTGCCTGAGTTTTGGACTGATGGACAGTTTGCATAGATGAATGTTGTTTGTCTTGCATTACTTATTGGGATTATTTCAATAATCTGGAGACTTTGTATTGGATTTGTGCAGGGTTTAACAGCTTGTCATAAATTGTCTGGCCATTTCTAGCCCAGGCTGACCTTAATCCCCTCTGCTGTTCTGGGATTGGTCGAGTCTCAGGATTCTAGTGTGCCATTTTGATGGAGTCTGTGACATAACGCATCAATCTGTGCATAGCAGCTAACAGGGAACATTCTCAGAATGTTGGCAAACGTCCTCAAAGTTCCCTCTATGTTATTAAAAAACATTCTTGCCATAACGTTCGTAAAACGTTTTAAACATGTTAGGTAATAGAATATTTTACTTCTGAAGTGCTCTGTACATTCTATAATGCTCATGAGCATTTTACCTCAGTCTCTGTAATATTTCTCGTTAGATACGTGATGTTGTAAACAGACTCTGAGCTTGTATTCAGTGTTGGCTCATTACAGTGTTCTGGGCCATCTACCCTGTAATCTTCCTCCAAAGCTTCACTTATCTGCTATTTTATATGTGACGCATGATTAAAGGGGTGCCAAAGCATGTTTGTGGCTGTTGCTTTCTTGAAATGTGGAATTTGTCTCCACACTGAATGTCAGCTGGCTGAATATCAGCTTTCTGCATGGGAGCTTTTCTTGTTCATTAGATTTCACTATCAAAACTGGTCATGAAAAATGTGACATTTCTTTACTTATGCTCATGCTGTTCCAATGTATGTTTTAATATTGTGCACAATGTTGGAATGAAAGGGGAGTAAATAATGATGCGTTTTTCATTTTGGAGTGAATTATTTCTTAATAGCCATTAAAGGTGCGGAAAGTGACTTCTGAGAAATCACCCAGACAAACAATTTTGGGAATATTTGCTAGATGCCTGTTCTGTGTTTGTGTTTAAAAATGTATTTGCACAGTCTTTGCTTTGTAAATGGGAATAAAAACAGTGGATCGGACCGATCACCACAACACCATAACGCTCTAGTAGCCAATCAGCAATAGGGGGGCGTGTGCCCCAGGTGTTAGTCGTTGCTTGTTACATAGCGTGTTTGGTACTTGGATGGCAGAGCAATAAAGGGAAAGGTGTTTCATTTTGGTGTTTATTTTAAATACCAAAAGTGTTTTTTAAAATTTCTTAGAAACCGTTTTCTGCACCTTTTATGGTCACTGTCAGAGATTCACAAAATGAACGACCATAACGTCATACATTTCGCACAAATTGTAATTCGCTATATCGCTGTTGGTTGTTCTTCTCAGGGGGATAAGGACTTCACCCCTGCTGCTGCTCAGGTAGCCCATCAGAAACCTGTTCCTGCAGTGCCGAAGCTACCTTCAGCCCATCACTTCAACCAGCACATCCATCAGCCCCGCAAGTGAGCCCTCGGCCCCGACCACCCCCGGCACACCGCACGGGGTCAGGGCCACACCACCCCAAACACCTGCTCAGGTTGCCTGGGATCTCATGCCGTCAAGCATTCCGTACCGCCACCAGTCTGTGCCTGCAAATGTGCTTTTTCATCAGTATCATGACAAACGTTCCATTTTCTTCCAGTTGGTCATTGTAACGCTAAATTTGAGAGGCTCCATTGCAAATCGCTAATCAGAAACATGTTCTGTGGGTTCATTTCGTGAGGGACACATGGCGCTGTGTTTTAATTTCGTTTTACAAATTGTTCCTGAGAGATGTAAATTGTATAAATCATTTTTTGAAGTTGCTGAATGTTGTATATTAGGCATTAGGTACTAGGTGTGGCTATCTAAATAAAGAGTTAATATAAAACACATGCACGCCTCTTTGTTCCTAAGTTGTAGTCACAAAGAAAGAAAAACATCATTTTTGCCATGTGGTTTTCCTAGCCTGTTACAGGAATGCTCTTTGTTTATTGCAAGCCCTGTGGACAGCATCTGTCGCGTGCTGTCTGTTACAACAGAAAATGTCTTCAACTTGTCCTGCAGGGAAGTCTATTTGGCACGGCTTTTTCTGTAAAGCAGAAATGTGCATCGTGTAAATTTACATAAGTGTGTAACTCAATTCTTCCAAACAAAAGCTTTTTTTGCCATATTAGTCTCATGTAAACATGTCTTGTGGCTATGCTTTTGAAGTGATGTGCGGACCAAGTAGTAGTCCATACTCTAACCTTGTCCTATGCATTTAACCCGTCCAGTTAGTACACATACATTGGACTACTTCGTTGGTAGCCAGCATTGGCCTTCAGGTTGCAAGCCCACTTGTCTGTTTCAGTAGGCCACAACTGCCCCAGAAACTATTTCAACATTCATCTTACTGCAATGCTTTGCCCAAAAGACTTCCATTTTCTTCCAGGTTCTCCCATGGCACATTCGGAGACCCAGAGTGGCAGGACTTTTCCTGCAGTTCCATACATGCCATTAGCACTCCATCTGGCCAAGCCCGCTGTTCCCTCTCGGATAAGGTGAACGTTTGAGTGGCAGTTACGAAATGTCGAATTTCAGGTCAAGGTTGTATTTTTCCATCTTGTCATGTGGAATTTATGAGGACTGACTCAGAGTGGCCCAAGCCCTGAGGTCTATCTGACATTCAAGCCCTTTTCAGTGTATTTGTTCTTGATAGGCTATCAAGCCTTGCACAATTCCCAGAGCAGTGCTCCGGTTCTCAAGCAGAGGGCGCGTCATTGACCTTAAAAGAGCTTTGTGTTGTCCTATGAGAAACGCTAACCTTGCAAGACCGGTAAGTCCCCAGAACCAGCGACCTCAATATAACTAAGCGCTTAATGAGGCCCATCCTTCATCTCTCCACCTGCTATTACTGCATAAGAAATTTCAAAATTCAACAAATGCACAGTCACAAGTACAGTCAATGTATTATAAAGCAGTTTTTATTACAAAGTAGCAGTGTAAACAGAGTTCGATTGCCTTTTAAGATAACAGGGCGATCTGACATTTGGACCGCATTGTTTTTGATCGATCTTTAAAATCAACTGTACAGAGTGCGTCTTTGAGTGCTGGACACATTGAGGCACCGTGGTACGACAGAGATATTTCCGATATCACCGCACATTCGTTTATTAATTAAAGGCGCTTTCTTTATTCTGCATATAGAATGGGCAGTTCTGTTGCTATACCTGAGATCTGAGGATGTATCAATAATGTGGTTTTACATTGCTGTCGTCAGCTCAGTCGTTACAGAGAAGTAAAAAACTCTTAGTAGAGGATAATTCAACATTTTTCAGGGTTCGGGCGCGTTCGCGCAAAGCAGTTCGGACCAGAAGTCATTCACTGAATGAGACGAGCAGGCGATGGCGCATTTGCAATGATATGAATGCGAGGTCATCAACAAATAAGCATCCAGCTTATTTCACTGACGGACAAAGCTGTAAACAGCGGTCTAGCGACCTTCAGAAATGTAATTACTAAATTTGAAAATACATCTTTAGAGTTTTACATAGTCACCCGAGTTATTAAGAACTTAAGCGTGTTTTAAAATTTTAAATAATATTATTCGATTCAAAATACATGGCAGTTCTTAAGGATCCTGAGACGCGGCTATTAGTATTTCTGTCTTACGTTATTTGTTGGTGATTGTACTTTTCTCATTGGCTAATGAAATAAATGCTTCCAGTGCAGATGTATATTGCTTCTCCCAAAACACCATCCAACAGCTACAGTTTGGAAAAATAGTTCCATGAGGTTTGTGTTACGTTTGTGTTTGTTAAATACATTCGTGATGCCACTGTTACAACTCTCTCAATGTTGTAGAAAAGAGCTGTAGGAATCAGCAACCATATTTCTAATGTACACGTGAATATCTTATTTTGGTAGTGTACCCATTTAGTGTGCCCAGCTGATTTTAAAGATTTGTGGTTGGTTGGCTAGCTTACTAATGCTTAGTTTCATACAGACTAAGGGTTGTCAAAAGCTGTCCAAATCAAACTATTTGATTAACCCAACTAATAATCTTTTGAACAGAAACATTCAACATTACAAAAAAATAAAAAAAACAATAAATATGAAAAATATTTGCATCTAAGATTAAAATTGCATTTCAAGTATATCTGCACAGCATATTTGCACAACACGGTCACAGTTATTTCCGTTTGCCTGTGGAGAGCTGTCGCTTTGTCGCGGCTTCCAGTCGTTTCCTTTCCGCTTCCTCTGCTTTCTTCCGCTCTTCTTTCAATTCTTTATATCTCCACTTAGGGATCTGGAGGAACTGTCCATCTATACAGCTGCTTTTCTGACGCACTTTCTCCGGCACGTAAGTGGGCGTAGGTGCCTTTGAAATTCGAACCTTGGGGATTACCAGACCTGGTCTCACACTGCTCCTTCTGAGGAGGTGTAAGGGGTGCAGGCTGCCTCTGCGGGGGGCTAAGGAGGAGGCGGAGTCATTCGTAAGGGGCTGGGGCTGCAGACTAGCACGGCGATCTTTGGCTTTTGGTACCAGCATGACCCGAGAGTTCTGGAAAAGACGCTTGTAGTTGTCCAGGCGCTCGGGCCCGAGACCTTTAAGCTGATTGGCGCGTTGCTTTTTCAACACCTCCTGAACAGCATACCGGCGTTTTCCCACGCAAGGCGGGCTGCCGGGACACACCGTCCGACATGCGGTTGCAATAAACGGACTCCCCAGTGCTGTTGTCATGCGCACCATGTGATCCAAGACGCCATCATCTGAAGCCTCAGTGACGTTACTGATGTCCAAAAAGTTCTGCAGGGCCTCTGTAATCTTTTTAATGCAGCCTTTGGGTGCCTGAGCTTTGGCCACCAGGGCAGGCAGAAGTGGCCACTCAGGTCGGTAAGCGTCGGAGAACTGCTCGGGACACGGCTGCCGCATCAGCCGGAGTATGACGAAGGCGGTCTCATAGCGGCTCGTGAAGACGGCCCACTCGCGTGCAGTGAACTTCCTTCCGTCGTCTCTGGCTTCCAGATCAGCTCCTAACGGACAAAACAAATGCGCTGCTGTGAATGCAGTTAGGGTTCATGTTTCTACCAGGGAGTTCCCTAAAGGTTCCATATGGTTCCATAAGGAACCTTTAACGTTTACACCCCTTTCTGTTGCAAAGAGTATTTGAGTATATAAATATATAATAAGAGTGTATGTTGTTACTGTTGCATGCAGATTCAAAACTGGAATGTGGTTGTATAGCAGGGGTTGTATGATAGCTTTTGCTCCACAAAAAATGACAGCATACAGGTTTGGAATAACATGAGGGTAAAAACAGTAATTAATAAAAAAGATTTTTTATTTCAGTGTAAACTGTTCATTTAAAAATTGCCACGATGTGATTATTTCAGTGTGTAACACAGCCTTGTTGTCTTATATCTAGCAGACAGTTGTTTAAATTGCAGTATTAAGAGCTAGTCTGCTACAGAATGAGCTGAGTCTTGAGTACCTGCCAGCATCAGGGCTTTGACACATTCCACTCGACCCTGCATAGCAGCCTTCATCAGAGCGCTGAAGCCGTGGCAGTTCCTCTTCTCAATGTCAAGCCCGGGGAAGTAGTTGAGCAGGTAGTTACAGATTGTGACGTGACCTGCAATTGTTCAGGCAAATTATGGAAATGCAGCCAAACATCAATCTTTATAGGGCACTCAGCAGTTCATTATTAGTTTCAGATTTAAGAGCAGTTGGAAATGTTGAGATACTTTGACCGTCGAGACACTAGTTAATTTAACTTTGCCAGTTATTACTTTTAAAACTGTAATATGTAACTTTTTTGGTAAAAAATTAACAAAAATGAGTAACCCTTTTATTTAGTTATCTTTACCCTTATTTCTTGATCCCAGATTCCCAATAGTAAGCTTTTAATAATGATTTATAATTTGAGCTGTCAGGTCCAATTTACCAAGAAATGTCAGTTTGGCTTTATTCAACATAAATAATAAAAAGTATGTAAAGTAACCTGAAATTGTATGTTGCAAACAGAGAGGGCAGTGGGGCTCACCTGCCTGAGCAGCAGTGATGAGGGCTGTATTGCCCTCGTTGTCCTGCCAGTTCACATCCAGGTAAGGACACTGGGAAAGTGCAAT
>JAZGTJ010008522.1:0-20887 GCA_036877575.1 Botia almorhae
AAAATTCTTGCAACCCCTAACACCAACCCCACTTTTCATCCTTGTAACAGAATTTACATGTATACTTTGGGACCACTTTAGGCATTACATAATTGGCATATTACATAAAAAAATGCATTTAACTATTCTAATGTTTCTTACATTTCATATGTAAGAATGTAAGGACCAGCATTATAGTTGACCCCAATGTTATGTTTAATGCTATTTCTGGCCTGGGCCCGTTTGCTCTTGTTGAGAATAATTATGCCTCACACAAGTAAGTGCTTTAAAAATAAATACATTTTTTAAATAAGATATAGCTTATAGAAATGTTCTATGAAACACATCAGCATCTTTGGTGACCATAAGTTGGAATGGGATGTGTAAATTCTGGCATGTAAGCCACATTAGTAAAAGAAAGTTTCCTACAAGTCTTCTAGTTGCGTGAACTATGTTCATGGCTAACTACTAGGCTATTAATGAGAAAGTTGCTTTACTGTTTGAAATAATATATTTTTATCTAACTTGATCAAGAAACATTTAAAGCCAACTTGGAAGAATTTTGAAACATCCAAAGGTATGCTTTATACGGTGTAGTCAATGAGCAATGAGCAAATGGAATATTTTCTTATAAGCATTGCTTTGTTAGGTAGGGTTGTCATACTCCTAAACATATTTCTAAATATTTTTTTTAAATTACACTGTCTTGTTGTTTTCTTATGAAATATTCAGATGCTTGGTTAGACTAACCCCATTTTCCCCTTCATTGCTGACAACAGTTGGTCTTGTTTTGTTCTCTCAAGGCTGGCATGATTCGCACAGATTCTGATGAATACTTTATTGAACCTTTGGAGAGAGGAACACAGGAACATGAGGAGGGAGGAAGAGTACATGTGGTGTACCGAAGATCTGCAGTATTGCAAGCAGATTCAGAAATGTCATTGGATTACCAGCCAGTTGGTATGTACCTCTGCATTATAAAAGTACTGTGTGTGTCCCAGAAAAAACAAAGGATTTTAGTCTTCCTGTGTTTTGATATCTTTGTTGTATGCCCATTTATTCACTTCATGTTGTAAATCATTTAATATTTTGTGACTGCCTGTTTGAAATGCACATCTGTGGTTATCCAGTAAAAATAACATTGTTGCTGTTGATGATTGTTGCTTACAAAATTTCATTAGACACAGTCAAATTTAGTCTTCTGCCATACTTTCAGGTCTTTTGAAGTCAGTGACATAAATAACTTTAATCAGATGAATACTGCAATGCTGGAGTTAAATGTAAAGAGAATTTTTATGACTGAGAGCTTGATGTTTGAATTGGGGGGCAATTAAGGTATAAATATTTCAGATGCTTTTAAATGGGGGAAGAAGTTTGGAAGCCTTTCAGTAGAAAGCAGATTATCCACTTTTCTCTTTATTGAAATAAATCTTTGTGTACTTTTTGAAAGTGTATTGTAACATAAACATTGGTGTCTCATGATAAGTGTTGAATATAAAATATCCCCCTTTTTCCAGATGTCCTTGATAAACTATTGTCTAACATGACAATAAACCTAGCATTAATAGTAGCTAGTTTTTAAACACAACACTTTATAATGATGATTTTAGCCTGTCCCTCCTTAGACATCTTTAAGTTCTTAAACATATCCAACAACTAAAATTATTCAACAGTATCATAAATTTGACATGTTGAATCAACTGTACTTAAAACTATTTAAATTATTAGCAAATTTTAATGAACAAAAATGTAATTTAGTTGTTACATATTATGTGCTCAATCCTAATTTATAAAATTTTATAATTACATTCAAACAGTGGGAATCTGTTGGAAGTCGAGCCCTTTGTGCGTTCACAACCTTTCAAGATTTTCTTACAATTCAGCTGCTTCTAAAGAGACAAGTGCTTACAATTTAGCTGCTTCTAAAGAGACAAGTGCTTATATGCTTGTAACGGTTGCCATGGCAATGTGGTGGCATTCCATTGTTTCAGGTGGAAAGCAGCCAGCAAGCAGAGATGATTATGCTGTCTCTCCTGTTGCTTAGATAATTTCAGTGTGCTGGTGATAAGCTGAGGGTTGGTCCTTTTTCTTTGGCCAGTGGACCTTGAAGTTATTGCCATATCAAACCCATTGTGTCTTCTTGCTTATACTGCTTGTAAAACAGAGAAATGTTTAGTCATTGGCAAATCCAAAGGGCTTGAGGTCTATTTATGTCTAGGCGGGATGAGGACAAACCTCAATGTATTAAGCTCGGCCAGCTCCAACAGTGATTTTCAGCAAAATGTGATATAGCAGTGAGAATGGTGCCACACCAATCATTATAAATTTGTCTTTTTATTGATACCAATAACAACTTTCTATTCATTTGTTTTTCTTCATGCAACCTTTTCATGCTTTTTTAATGAAAAACTGACCGAATTGTGGGTGTGTTTACACAGTTTTGAGGCAACTTAGCTTCTAAGGGAAAATATCAATGTATTAAGCTCGGCCAGCTCCAACAGCTTTATTTAATGCTTAGTATCATAAAGCCCTCTCAATGTCAGTTCAATGTAAACTCAATTGCTAGCCCTCATGCAACTACCATTCAGAAACATCTTGCTGAGCAAATTCGTACTGGAACAAGGTAACAAGTCGGGTAGACACAGGCCAGTGAAAGAGGTCTCAGAGGGAAAATGACCACTGCTATGCTGTTTCCTTCCAATGTTGTTTTCAGCTCTGTAATTTTCGAACTTCTTCCATGGTGTGTAGGTCAGGGACCTGACCAAAAAGAAGCTGTCTTTATTTAAGTAAACTTTATTTAAGTCAACTTGCTCTGCCAGAGCTCTAAGAAAACAACAATCCTTTTATCAGGTTACATTTGCAAGTTTCAAGGGTATTCAAATGGATCTGTTCTGTTGCACACTAGTAAACAGTGTCAAGAACAATCAGTAAATGGATTAGGGCTTTTGGAAAGCATGTAAAAGTTTGTTCTATACATCACTATGTCAATTTTTTTATGACTGGCCGTTTACGAGCTTTATACCCCTTTGTGTTTTGTTTGAGGGTTTATCAAGTTAGATTTAAATATAATCTATTATATTATGCATACCACTGCCAACACAGTTTAGCTCATAATGAGACTAGCTATGGAACTGTCCCTCCCTCTGTGCAAATAATCTTGGCCACACTGTTTTAATTTAGTTAAACACATTCTGTGGCTTTCATCTGTTATTAAACAAGCTTGCCATGGAAGATTACAAAAGGGAAATGGAGTAAAAATAACGCATTCCTCTGAATCATACACTACATATACAGTGATAGGCGTGAATAATGTATTCCCCATGGCCATAGAATAGAAGGTGTCCCCTAAAGACTTTCGTTTCTGTGGAGATAAATACCAGCATTCAGTAAACCATATTAAAAGTGAGTTAAAAACAACTTAATCTACTTACCATGGCTACTGCACCGGTTTATCCATGTGTCAGAGGGCTGTAGTGGTAATAGATGACAGCAAGGTTCCTAACAACAACTTAAAGCACAGCTGTGAGATTATAAAAGACTTGCCACAGAGTTCCTGCCTGCAATAGCAAATCAGAAATTGCCAATGTAATCTAGATTCAGTCTATCCTTCCTCCCTCCCTGGACTGTGAGTCATCCATCGGTAAGGTCAGGAGGCCTGAGAGAACAGATAACATCAGGACATTGATGAACCCATTTAGTGTAAATTGCAGACCTGGTTGTTGGACAACTACTTTGTCTTGCTGCAGTGCATGTCTAGTTTACTCCTCAGGTAATTTGTCACTGGCTGTAAAGATTGGCCCCAGCCCCTGGAGAGAAGAGTTTAACCAAAGGGAATAACAATTATGGTAGTCAACAGCAGAGGCAGCGTACTGCGTCTATCCATAAGGTGCCCTTTGCTGTAATGCTGCAGTCGCAAGGCTTAGATATGGTCACAAATTAAACTTGCTAGATCTCAAAGGATGGAGACAAGAGGAAGCAGACCTGTTAGATATGGTCTGTAACCTTAGCTGAGGTACAGAAGATCTAGATGTGAAATGGTTGTTTATGTTTGAAATGAAGACTGTCAAGCTTGAAGGAATTCAGGGGGAACCTTCAATACAAAGAAGCAAGGAAAATGTAAACAGACCACTTAAAAACATAATCCCTCTACAATGCACAAGTATACGATGTGAGAAAATGTCAAGGCAAATATAAAAGGTGAGACCAACATAGGGTTATAAAGAGAGATCTAATCTAAGGAGGACTTAACTGAAGCCTGAGACATTTTGTCGCCCTTAATCCGCTTATCAGCAGTGGTACAACAATTTTCATTTTAGCAGTTTCAAGTCTTCAGAATAGAAATGTGATTAATTTTGAGTGCTATGCTGTGCTTTGTTTTACTCTGTTGTGCGGTTTTGTTTTTTTCAGTTTAAGGTACTTCATTAGTCTGAGAAAAAGAGGTTTGTATATAGAAGTATTGGTAGTTCCAAGATGTTTTATCATATGATCATCAAAAGGCCCATATTATACAGCTGTGACAAGGAAATGCACAAGAAAATTGAAAGGTATTGTTTTATGCTAAAAACAGTTTTTTCATTTTTTAAGTAAATTATGTGCCAGGTAATATGAAAGCAAACATATCCAGGTGTTAAAATATATATAATATTGATCAATTCTCTATGTATGACACCATATAAATTATTAAGATTAGTTATGAATTGTTAAATGACGCATTGTCAGATGCCACGGGGTACAATGTATCAATGGCTCAACTGAGCATTGCCTCGAAATGCTATATAACTATTAAAATGCTACTACAAAATGAGAAAAGTTTGTTTCACTGTATTGAAATAATCTGGGCATTAAACCACTTATCCCTGTTGGGGTTGTGGGATATATATTTTTAATGACTATTATTCATGCTTCCCCCAAAGGTAGTTTTTAAGAATTTATATTTCTGTGACTATGTAGACATTTCCTTTTAATTTGATTTCAGATATCACAAAATATTAAGAGCAAAAATTTTACGTTAAATGTTTCTGTACTAAACAGATGTTCAAGCTTTCAAATCTTATTGCACATCTGTTCTCTGTAATGCTGTAGACCTTGAATTCACTTAGTGACCACTACAAGTGAGGACAGTTGGCTTTTGCAACGTTATAGTGTAAAGCTGTGTGGTTAGACAACATAAGCGACTAAATTGTGAGTAATTACATCGATGAAAAAGCCATTCTGTGGACTCCTCCTCCCCCATTGTGATGTTAAAGAAGTCAACATAAATGTTTTCCCACACTGGGAATAAAAGGCTTTAAAGTTCTTTCACTGGACTAAATAGAAAGCCTCCTTCTCATCCCTTAATTATAGAAAACCACCACTGACACATAAGTAGGTAAAAAGTTCTTAGTTTTAATTGGTTCAAACAAAGTCCTAGGAGATCATTTTTGTTATGAACTTGTTTAGCATATCAGGCTTCATCTGAAAAATGAGAGTTCAACTGATTAGCAGTCTATACTGTAGACGCCTATGTGTAATTTCTGGATGTTTCATCATGATCCTTTCAGAAATTTATTTTTGAGGAATTGCCAAACAGATGATAAATGCAACATTTTGTTATTAAATAAAATTCTTATATTCATAAACAAGTTGGGTCTGTAATGAGTAATGGCTTTTATGGAAATTTATGAATATGCATGACAGAGGAAATCTGATGTTAGATAAGGCTATCATGAAAAAATACAGAACATAAATTACTCCATGCCATGTGTTAAATTCTAAATTTGAGGTGGTTAGATGGAGGGAACAAGATATTGTGTTGATGACATGCCACTAGGTGTTTGTCCTTGTCTATCATCTTTGATCTGAATATAAGGCCAAAATTGGCTAATTGAATTTGCATGTTATTTTCCCAGTTAGCAGACACTGGGAAGTGTTCAGCTCTCACCCAGGAAAAGAACACTACAGAACAAGGGCTTACCTAACAGGGCCATGCACACAGGTACTAGGCCTGGTAGCAAGCTGCTCCGTCCTGGTCACTGCCGGAAAGAACTAGAATGGATGGAATCTGGGGGAGGTGTAAAGACATAAGTACACATTATCACCTCAAAGAAGGGGAGGGTATCGTGCTAGTACACCCTGCCAGCCACATAGGATCATGTGTTAGAGATGTGAAGAACACAGGCTGACACTGCCTCTATGCGAAGGTTATAAAACCTTGGGTATTGGACATAGCCCAACCTGCAACTGTCATTCTATAATGTCTGTCATAGAGGCACCATGTCTGTCATGTCAGTCAGTGAGGCACCATTGGTCACTCTCCTCTAGTAGAGTGTGCATGAGCTACAAATTGGCTCGGGAGATCTTGGGACCGGTATGCTGTTCTAATTGCATTCACGATTTATTGGGCCAACCTCTGCATGGAGAGAGCGTTCCCCTTCTGCTGACCTCCAAAACAAAGAGCTGGGCATGTAGCCAGGCCAGGCCTCAAGATAATGTGAGAGTCACTCTGACCGAATGCTAGGTACTCACAGGACACAGAAATTTTCTGCAGGTCCCCTACCCTCTTGATAGAGGTGAGTGCCACCAGTAGTTTCCTCTTCAGCATTGTTAAAATGCCTTTAGGTCTGACAGGATCACAGAGAGATTCCAAGAGGGAATAGAGCGTGGTCTAGGAGCTGATGATCAGGTTGTGCTGTTGTGCCCATCTCGTGATGGACAGTGATGGCTGACACTTGGAGATTAAGGGGGGCAGATGCCTGTCTAGTCTCTGCTGCAGAAAGGACAACACAGTCCTGTAAACGATGAGTACCATAGCGGATAGTGTGAGGTTTCCGGGGAGGTGAACAGGTCCACTTGTGCTACACTGAACCTCTCCCAAATGAGCTGGACTGCACATGTAGGAGTCTCCGCTGTCCTTAGAGTGTGGCTGAATGTGTGTTGACACTTGGTTGTGATAACCTCACCCTGAATGCTGCGGTGTCACGCCACCCTCGGGACCTGATTAGTACCTGAGTAGTCAGTGTTGGAGCAGTCACATGTGCATCAAACCCAGGGGAACTACCTCTGGGTACTATGCTACAAGAGCATGCTAAACATTTTGATGGGGACTGTAGACCTCCTTCTATGGAATTTAAACAGGACAGCACTGACCAGGTGCACTAGTTGGTAAGGCGTTCCATAATTGAAAATGAGTCCAAGTCTATTCTAAAAAAGAGATACTCTGCACAGTTTATTGAAGATGTGAGCAGTGACCACACATCTAAGAACACGGGCAAAATATATCTGTATAACAAGCAGCCATCTGACAGAGATAAATATAATAATAAATATAATAAATACTGTCTTTATAGAAAGTTGCACGCCCCAGCTCTGAAGAACAAAGCTGAATGAATGAAAGCTTATGAATGCTCTTGTTATACCCATATGAGGAGAACGGCCTGCAATTTTTCATTTGCCAATTTGATTGGCCTTTTATATTCAGATTAAATCTGATAGTGTGATGAAGCGTCAGACGCATTGGGATCCATATGCATTATTTTATTATAAATCAGGGTCAGACAGGCAGTTGGTAACAGGCAAACAACATCACAGGCAAGGCAAAATGATAAACAATAACCAGGCAAGAATTGGGGCAGGCAGCAAACAATCAAAAAAGGCAAGATAATCCAATGGTCAGGGCAGGCGACAGACAGGCAAGAAACAATAAACAATCAGATAAATAGATAAATAAATAATCAGACAGGGAAACCTGCTCAGAAATGTATGCATAGCCAAACAAGACAGAGTTCAGTTTAAATAGACTGGGTTGATTGTCCAGAGTGTTATGGTGGAGGCTCCAGCCTCTTCTCAATCACGCCAGAGTCATCACCTGAATACTAACAGGAACCTCAAATACAACACTTCCCATCATGCATCTCACCTGCCGCTGATCACTTCCTGCTCTACACCTGATCCTCATCTACTCCTCCATATAAACCGGACTCAAACTCAGTGTCATAGCGAAGTCTTGACTTGCCTCCGTGCAGCAATTCTGAGTGGGTTTTCCCTGTTATTCTCTGATTGCCTTTTTGTGTATTATTTTGAATTGTCGCTGTTATTTGATTGTTTGCTGCTTGCCTTTTTGACCTGGATTGTATTACTGTTTTGATTCTTTGCTGCCTGCCCTGAATTGGATTGTTATATCGCCTCTGATTGTTTGCTGCCTGTCCCAACCCATGCCTGTTTATCATTACGCTCTCTGTTTTGCCTCAGATATATCTGTTCACCGTGTACGACCTTCTGCCTGTTCGACTATCCTAATAAACATATTGCAAATGGATCCAGCCACCCCTTGACTCTTCATTACACACAGGTGACCTGTTGATTGTTTCCTGAAGATGTGACTGATGGGAAATGTAGTCCAGGGTAATATTAATATTACCTCTGTTGGCGCTCCTCCGTAACAGAACGGCTCTCAAGGACAGACCCCTAGTGTCATGTCATCGACACAATGAGACAACAAGAAGCCCACAGCTTAAGGTGATAATATCTGCCAGTTACAGCAATTTATTAGCATTTTAACTGTAATAAAAAAGACATGCATACACAATAATAGTCTTCAAATGAGTATGCATCCTCTGTTCTAACATCTTTTGCTCTACATGTCTTTTAACATGTATTCTAACATGTATTCTGCAATCTTTAAATATTCACCAAACCAAGTTTAATTAATAATATTCAGCTGATATTCCCCGGGGCTCTTACTTTTTTAAAATATTCAATAAATAAATAATATCCACTAAATAATACATAAACCTGCTCATAATAAATAGTAATTCCTTAACACCATGTTGCCATATCTACCTTGTTGCTTTATATCTCACATGCTTTCAGTTTGGGGTCCCCACAGGCTGCATGCTATATGTGCAGATAAGACATTTACCATGACCAATACTGTTCCATAACTCAAAGAACAATTCTGTGCTTCCATCAGTCGTCCTCAGCTAAGGTCTCCCTTTGAAACGAAATATGAATGTTTAATTCATCCCTGTATGATTGAGATTGAGAACTTTTTTTTGACCTAAGTGCTATTTGGGCTGCACAATGAATTCTAATAATTGCAAGGTAAAAATGAAATGAGTTCATGAAAATCATTTTAGCAATAACAATAGCCCATGCACATCTTCTTGTGTTTTAATTGGAACCACACAACAGAGCTTCCCCTCCAAGATCAGCCTTTTTTTTGGCAGATTGACAAAGAGGGATTCCAAAATATGCAGACCTTCAGTTCCTCTTTAGAGACCCTTTATTTTGTTTTTGAAGTTCAACTCTATCCCGTCAACAGGATGAGGCATCTTGTGTGGTGAATTGGCACAATTATCCTCTCAAATGAATTGTTCTGTGAAATAAATCATAGACACATTTCTTTCCATCAAAACCTTTTGAAAATACGCTGTAATAGTTGAGGACCTTTTTGATGCATTTTTTCGATGCGCTATTGTTATAATTATCCTCTGCAGTATTGACTCAAAACAGCTTCAAGTTGTAGACCCCCTTGAAAGCATTTTTTACATCCTCTTATTGTCATTATATCAGAGTTGATAGGTTACTTTCTCTGTCTCCATTCCATTGAATCACCCTTCTGCCATGCCATCTGGCATTGAAACAGGGATGGCTTTATTACCACCCCACAATACCCTTTTTTCTGTGTGTGCTAGAAAGACTCTAGCAAACAGACAGAATTCGTTTAATTCTATGATGATGTTAGAATGATGTCACATTAACTGTATATTTTAGTTCATGAATATTTTATTAACAAAAATAAAATAAAAAAGCAGTGGAAGATTGTGCCCAGTGTGTGGGGGTTGTTTCATCCAGGAATGTATATTTGCTTTAAGGCACAAGTAGATATATTATGGAATGAGTATTTCTTTTCATGCCTTATATTTTGTGTAGTCTCCTGTTTTCATGCAAATGCAAATGAGCAAAAATCACCTTTAAGAAGGGGTGTTGTTTGATGCTATTATCAGGTGGACACCTTTTTATAAAATCTTTGTGAACATTAACAGCAAGTTGCAAATAATACCAGTGTTGAAAGTGTTTATGCTTACACTTATTTTATTACATGCAGATATTTCAAATATTTTTATCTACCTCATTGCAGTTTTAATTTAGCTCATTTTAATACTTAGATGCACTTCACTCTTACTTGCTTTCTATTAAACTTAATATTTACCTGGCTTGACTTATTCAAAGAATAATATTAAGACCTAGCTGCATTACCATCAATATGGCCACAACTGTTTTTGTTTTGGGGAGGCAAAATGTTGTTTGGGAAAGAACTTCATGACCTGACTCTCTCTCTGTGTGCGTGTTGTGTATTCCTCTGTTGGGCATTGGGCATTCCATGCTAAAAAACCAAGAGTAACAGTCAATAGAAGTGACACTGTGTCTACATGCAGTCATAACACATGACATATCCCATCATTCTTCAAGCTCCCTGCAACTCAGCCAGGTATAATGGGCAGTAGAGTATATGCTTCACCTTAGTACACCTCAAGAAGGCTGGAACTACGGTCATTAATTTATTCATTTTGTGGTTCCCTCTCCTAGGTTGACAGAACTCAATCTGAACTCAATGACATCAAAGGATTTTTTAAAGCATAAACAACAGTATGTCGTCATGACAGGGATGTGGTCTCTCCTTCTCCTTGTGTGACACTGAAGGATATTATGTTTTGAGACAGTGTTGTAATGTAGCTGTCAGCTGACCTGTCAGTGTGACAGAGATTTGAAATGACGGTCCATAGAGGACTTTTTTGAAGAGCATTTTATGCATATGAGTTGTGCTGATTTTTTCATGCAATTATGAGTTTGTGTAAGGACAAATGTTCCGAGCTTATGTTGTGCTTGTGTGGTATATAGTTCACAGGCTGCTCGACATCAGATGTTTTAAAAAAATTACAAAGCTGTATATGACCTTGATTTAATGACATCCAAGTATTTATTGCTTCAAAAACATTTTTAAAAGCATTGCTGTCATTTGCGTATTTATTATGCTGTCAAATTTTGCTGAAGACTAACCGCGTGTGGCCAAAATACAAATAACACCATCAAACATCAAATATGACAGGTCTGGGTTTGCCACTGGCATTGAAAACCTTGTGAATAATGCAAAAAGTGTAACTGAACAGCTAGACCTCAACTGACCTGCTTCCATTTTCCCAGCAGCTGTGGGGATAAATGTTTTATAATTTTTATTTAAATGCAATTCCAAACTTTTGACATTCAGTTCATGCTTGTTCTGAACAGCAGGCCTAATAACTTAAATATGGATAGTAGCTGAAACCATTTTGCATCCAAACTGCATTCAAACTGTGTTCAGTATGGAAAAAATTGACACAAGATATCAGTGATGACATCAAATCTCTGTAGAGTAAAAAAATTAATTTCCTCTCCCAGCTTAATGGATTTAGTGTCTCTGATAGCTACAAGCTTATCCGACTTATGAGAAATACGCTTTTAGTATAATGGATATAAGCCCTTTATTCATGTACAGAGAACTTTTGAAAAAACAAGGATAGAAAAGATAAGGATTAATTAAGATCATAAAAAGATACAGTACAATTTCACATGAAAGCTTTGTATAAGTCTTCTTATAAGTCTTTGTGTAAGTGGAAAGAACTCTCATAACGTAAGCTTCCTTGCTGCCTTATTTTAAGTTTACTAGGGTAACATTTGCTAACTCAGCCAGTCTAATTTACAAGAGTTCTCTTATGATTAAGAGTTCTCTTACTAATAAAGAGTTAAAGTTGCTCTCAGCACATTAGATAACAGCTAACAGAGTTGTTATTCTTGCTCACCATGTGGAAAGAATTCCTCCAGCAGCAACTTTTCATTCCAATGCTGGTTGTTATTAGCATGCTGTTGCCTGCTAATTGTTTATAGTTTCAGGGAATGAAAACCACCTTCAGCCATCGATAAGATGGTTATTATTCCTCATAAGTTTTCTGTAAGGGACCTTTTTAAAATTAAGATAAAACTGTAAAAAATAGAAAATCTAAATCACAGTTTCCGTTTAGATATACATATGTGTGACCCTTAAAACCAAAGTTAGCAGCCAATTAATGACCATGTGATTAAATTCTACAGCGTGACAAACAACAATTATAAAGACTATTAAAAATTGTAGAGTGTGCACCCAGCTTTAATCATTTTATAGATAGTTTTAGCATGCCTGATTTGTGTAATGTCAATTCAATCAATCAAAATGTGCTTTTCTGTAGACCTATGATCTTTAAAATTAGACTCCCATATAGATTTTTGTACTCTGAGAGGAATTTTCAGTGATTAATATGGGACAACAGTCATATAGTCATATTAGTCATATAATCAGGTTTAACCATAAAAAATTAAACCTGTGTTCAGCAATATAGCTGCATAAAGTTAATGGTGTTCTGAATGTTTGTTATGACTGTAAAGGGTATGTATCGAATTTCTCCTCCCCAGGAGTCTGGAGTTTTTTATTGTAAGAAGCAAGCTTGCAAGGCTGACCCACAGAGTCATGGTTTATGAGTGAGGAATTGTGACAAATGCATAAATATACACACAGTTAGTCTACAAAACCAAATGAAATTGATAATTTCTGTTTTTTATCCTCAGCATGATATATGTTTAACTCTGCAGAGCTAATAACCTCATGACTTTATCTGATTCAATTGCTTCTATTCACAGTTTTACAGTCTAGACATGGTACCTCTTCACTGGTGTTATAGATGGTATCTTGCTATAAGAAATTATTTTTAGAAGCAGTGCTGGCTTCCTGGTTCGGCAGGTTTGCCACATGTGTGTTATTCCTGCTTTGCCATTTGTGACTACATGGACACTGTGACTGCGGACCGGCCAACCTGCGAGAGACTGCACGTCTGAGTTTGAGGGGAAGCCCTATGCTTTTTGAAGTGGAACCTTACAGACAATAGGCGTTTCTCAATACCAAGTTCGCAAAGTCTGGACTTGCGTTCTTGCAAGTTCAAACTTGGTAAGTTCGGCTCGGAAGTCTGAACTCCCGAGAACAGGAGGACACAAGTCCGGTAATCCTGCAACTGGAACAGCAGCATACTTGATAGCGTCGCTCAACATGCCATGCTTACTTAAATTAATGTCATTGTATGTTTTTTTTATTGTATTAAACATGTTACCTTGTACCTAATATGATATTAAACAACTGCTTCTTCTGTGGTTCAGGGATCATTTCACTGCTCTGATTATATTTACATCGTTTTAAAATAAAATAAAACCTCCTGATGCATCCTCGATAAAAGGGGCGGAGCAAGAACACATCCAGGGATTTTAACTGTACTTGGCTAGATGTGAACTCTGAATTGGAACGGTACTTGGGCGATGACGTTTCACAAGTCCACAACAACACAAGTACAGACAAGAACGCATATTGAGAAACGGCTAATGTTTACCATTCTGGGAGCTGGGCCACACAAGAATGCATGTGTCATGACGGCTGTAGGAGCCGAGGAATGTACTCCACAATATCCACATTGATGTAGGATCTTAAAAAGTCATTGTAGGATTCCTTTCTGTTGCTCTTGGCTGGCATCCACTTACACTCTGTACTTGCAAGGCAGTTGGTCATCACAATGCAAAAAGGGCTTGTTCTGTTTAATGCCTTTGTCTTTGCCAAACATTAGAGAAAGGATATTCTCTTAAGACTAATTTACCAATTACACCTTGAGTTAAGATCCAGCCTCCTTGGTAACATCCAATCCTGTGTTTGGGGTTACCTGGATAGTTGATAGTACTAAATACTTAATCCTAAATAGAGGATCAAAATGTTTCATTTACTGTTTAGTGTTAACACTTAAACACTTTTAATAATTGTTTGAAAAATTTAAACAATTTCTTTAATATACCTGATGTAAGAGGTAAGGTTACTTAATACAAGTACTCTATTAAGACTAGATTAAAACTTTTAAAAGTATATTTGTTAAGAATGGTGTGCCTTTTTTAATTGCAGAGCCTGGACTGGATGTGCCGAGGATGTTGGACAATGTTGCTAAACAAGTCAACCGGACGACCAGGAGACGGAGACACGCTGGTGACGATGACTACAACATTGAGGTGCTCCTTGGAGTAGATGATTCCGTCATTCGTTTCCATGGAAAAGAACATGTCCAGAACTATCTCCTTACACTCATGAACATTGTGAGTATTTCATCATCCTCAGGAGAACCTGGTCAATTCTGTTCCTGCACCTACACAAAAATAGCATCCTACTAATTCAGTGACTCACATTTAAATTAAAGGCACAGGTGTCTTTGTATCCTTATTATTTTGAGAACTCATTTCAAGATGATTACTGATGACAAAATACAGTCTGCATTAAGTGGATGGCAGCAGTCAGTATTTGCACATACTCGGATGTTATTAAAGTGCTCCTGTAAATAGAGTGACCTTTTATGAGAGGTGAAATTGCCCAGATGTGGCACCATCATCTCCTACCTTATAAGTCCTGCCTCTGACATTTCAGGTGGTCACAACCCAACTAATACGTTAAACTAATGTGGTGAATGAGAATTTAATCCCCGTTTATAAAACAGAGAAGCCCATTTTCTCTGCACGACTGACATTTCTTTGTTTCATAAATTAAACTTCCAATACAAATTTGAAATATATCCACATTTGTCATGTGTAATCTGTGGATAAACCTTAAATAATTGAAAAGGCTTTAGAGATTCAGGAGCATATAAACTATTAGCATCAACTGCAGATATACATGCTAGAGTGACTGTAAGCCTCTTATGTCTAAATGTATTTATGTGCTGATTGCATAATATGATGCAACAAGTCTTTAGTTTTGCTGGAAAAAAATGCTAGAATTAATGCCAACTCATTTAATACTTTTTTCTATTTTCTCTTCTTTCTTTGTGGTGTTTTTGTTTTGCTTTTCTTTCTTGATATGGCCCACAACAAGAAAAAACAATAATATGGAATACTTGTGTGCAACATTGTTGTGGCACCTAATAAAGCTACATGTATGTACTCTTGAAAATTCACAACTTTTTGCTAAACTGTTATCAAAGTTTATAGGGCCGGGTTTGGAGTTCTAAAAGACCTTTCTCCAGTAGATGTCCCTACTGCTCTGTAGTCCAGCAGACTGATGAGAAGTACACTATAATGTTAAACAAAGGCTCAATAATGACTAACAGCTTTTGCCTCAACATAATAAACATGCCCTTTACCTACTCCAGAAGTGTCCTCTGAGTTCTGCCTTTTACATCGGATATCCTGTATATTAAAGAAGCAGGTAGATAGTTCTATGAATGTTTGGTCATAGGGAAAAATTCACAAGTGAGATCTTTATTATCTCAGTTATTTCTCCTAGACAACAGAGGTTGAAAATATTTACTTAAATCTCTTACTCCTCAGATTTTTATAGTGTGACCTCACTAATCTCAGTTCTCCTATAAAGTTTCAGCGAATCTCAAACCATGTCTCAAACAGCTCAAATCGTATATTGTTAGTATAAAATATACTATATATATATATATATACTATATACAGTATGCAACTTTGAATTTTCCAGTAAGTGAGTCAGTGCTTTCACATAGTAATGTGTTGTCAGTCCTTAATGAGCTTTGTACAGTAAGTACATCACTGTATTTTTCACACATTATGATTATACCCCTTGCATATTAAAAGCTCAACTGCCTAAAGCGGACAGAGAAAACTGACTGACCCCATGATTTAGAAACTCAGAGACAATCTGTGTTCATGTGCCAGTGAACAATTTGATCATTTGCACGGGTACATTTTTCACTGCTCCACAACAAATGACTACAGCAACACAGATCTGCTGAGCCATAGTTTTTATCGGTTCCACTCCCCCACGCTAAAAGCTGTCCAGACATGCATGTTTATAACAGTATACCTTTTTTCTGTAAAATAATTTGTTTTCTCACCTTTCCTTTCGCTATAGACAAGTGGAGATTTTTTTACAGGCCCAACCACTTCTGTCTTAGGGTTGAAATGTGACAATTATGCAAAACACACTGGGGTTTAAAGGTCTGTGACTGCTAGTAAAAAAAATTTCCCCTTACAAATTATAAGCATGGCAGTGCTGGTTGATGTAATTTTTACAAAGAACAAATCCTAGTTCCCTTTCAGTCAGTCACGTTCAACGTTACGTCAACGAACTGACGTATGGGGTCTCGCTTGAGAGCCCTATCACTTTTGAATAGAAAAAAACATGCCAATGAACATTGGCCTGAGAGGAAAGAGCCAATGAGCATTGGGCAAACAAGTTGCGGGCCAGGTCACGCCTACCTGGAAGCTGGTGTATAAAGCCGGCCGCAACTTGCTTTCATTTAGATTTCATTTAGATTTTTGCTTCAGAGCCGAGTGTTCGTGATTCACATTCATTCGACTAGCACCTTTGGATTTTCCCAGTGTCCTGGCAGACTGAATCACATAGCCGAGTGTGATCGCCCTCAGGAGCCAACAAGATGGGCTGGGGAGTGCTAGTCAGGCCCCCAGACTCTGTGCAAGCGGCACCAAGGGGGCGAGATGCCCGAAAGGTGACAGGGCCAGGCTCGAGCCGAAAAGAAGGCTGAGCTACTGTCCCCGACTGGGAGGCGGGAGGTGTGTGAGAAGGCAACGTGTCCTGCAAACGCAGCCCTACCTGCCTCGGCGAAGAACGAGCTCGGGAGAAGGAAGCAACGCGTCTCTCACCATCAGGCAGTGTCCAGTTTGGCCCAGAGGGTGAGGAAACTGCTCTTTCATTGAAAATGGGGGTACCACCAGGCAGTTGCCTGGCGGCGGAACAAAAGATTCTCCACCTGGCCCTCCCCCGTGGGAAGGAGCGGTGCCGTCACCACCTCCACATGGGGCCCACTTGCTAGTGGGCGGGAGGACAGGCTTTGTGTCTTCGCTTGCATTGCCTCCCCCCTAAGATAGGGGGACATAGGCAGTTGTATTTCCTTACATTGGTTTCCCAGTGGTGAACCCTATGTTGTGATTCCTCCAGCACCAGCAGAGGAGCCTTAAGCCAGGCCCAGTACTTGTTTGCATGCCACAGTCAGCCCTTGTGTGGTGCCCAGGGCTAGGTGCCCTATGTGTAGTGATTCCCCACACGTGTATTCTCTATGATACGGTTTCTCTGTCGATGAACCTGTGTCTTTCCCTTGGCACTGTACTGTTGCCAGTCTCTGTGGACAGTGAGCCGTCCCAGTAGGTAGGACCTGCACAGAGACATTTTCCATAGGTAGTACTGCCTTGTCGGTCTATACATCATTTCCACACATTACCTCCTTTAGCGGGGTGTGGTCTCCGTTTTCCCCAGTGTTTCTAGTGGCTATACAGAGAAAGTGCATTGTGCATTGAGGTGCCCTCTTCTGGGGGTACAGGAACAATCGCCACGACCTCTCCACGTCCAGGCAGACGGAGAGCTGGGTAGGTTACGGAGGCAGGGAAGCTGTCGTAGAGAGGCACGCCTCGTCTGTCCGTACTTGCATTTCTAGCCCGTAACGTGGGTCGGCTTACAGCGTTTTCCACAGGGACCCCATATGTCAGTTCGTTGACTTAACATCACCGTTTTTTAGGGAATGAGGGTCCTCTCAACAAACGTGCCAGCGCGTTTTGAGGCATGTTTTCATAATAACGCGGAAAAGAACGTAAAATGCTCCGTCATTTCTGATCGTACAGATACAACCAATACATCATTCGAATCTGTAAAGGGTCTATTTGTATTTGTATACACTCATAATAACAATGAAACCCTGTGCTTTTATAAAAAGAAGAAAACATACAGGGTTCGCACTCTGCCGTCGCTGTCTCTGTCATCTCTTTTCACAGACACATAAATAAAACAACCTAAATCTCAGTAAATATGTGCCCCACAGACATAATAAATATACGTATAGAAAGTTTGAAGTGTGTACCTCAAAAATCTATTCAAATAAAAAAACATATATTGTCTTTTTAAGTAATCTGTATGCAAGTTAGAAGACGTATAGTTTCTCCTGTATCACCTCATTACCGCTAATGTGATCCCGCCTCGCATTGAGCGTGCTGTTCACATGTAAAGTATCTGAGGCGAGTCAGGTAATCATGTACACGCCCCTGAAAAGCTGCAGAAATCGTCGAGGCTTCATTATATAATTTACTTACTTTATCTGCGCGTTTGAACGATGACACTCTACACGATAAAGAAGCACTTCATATGATTCTGGAAAGCGAGTTCACCTTTTCCTCAGTTGAAGATTGCGACTCAGATGACTTTTAGTTTTGAACAAAGCGTATATATAAACTATGCTATATTTAAACAAATATAATATTATACTACAATGTGTCTTACAAAAATAACCAAGGTTTTATTTATTTGACATTTTGTAATGTTAAGACTATATTTTTTCAAACAGTCAAATTGTTCACTAATCTTCTGTTCGCAGATATCTGCTCTGGTATAAATGTTCTGAATGCGTTATTCCAGGTCATTGGTATTCGCGATTGTAACAAATAAGCTGTAAATGTCACCGAGAAGTGACCCATTGACAGACATATACGCGTGTCCTTTCTTATCCTTTATTATCAGCTGGTAATTGCTCATTGGTAATAACTGCACTCGCAAGTGATATATATATATATATATATATATTCTAAATAAACTACAAACAAAAAAAAATATACATTTCTTTTGTCCTTACATTTTTCATTCATTCTTTCCTCAGTTCCCTCTCAGTCACACACCTGACTGAAAGGCTCATTATGCAGCTCATTATGCAAGTCTTTGTCTTCTCAGGTGTGAATCACAGCATTATTCATGATCATTCACGCATCCTTGCATACGGCCGTTCTAAACAAAAAGTGTCTTCGACAATTACAGTCAATATACTGTTTTGTGTAAATGAGTGAACTAGATGATTCTCACATCATTTTAAAGAAAACACTCTAGGCTACAAGATAAAGTTCTCAAAAGTCTTGGTCTGTATGTGCTTTATGGACTTTTTTCAGTGACTTTGAAATGTAAGTTTTTCAATAACAATTCAATTCAATTATAACCATGCATAAACGTTACTTTCTCAAAAACACAATACATGTAGCTCAAATATTATTGTAGCCCAATTTGTGCTGAATACAGTGTTATCAGACTTTAGCCATTTATATGTTTATACGGACCTGAAAAAAGCACAAATGTCAGAGCATGTCAAAACTTCTCCAGGGCTCCAAAACACCCTCGGACCCCAGAGGGTTAAAGTTTATCCTCACAACACAATGGAGAAGATCCAAACAGAGCTTTATTATAAATGATGCCATGTCCTGGTAGAATAGCTATAATAGTCAAAACAAGTACAAACACAAAAAATAAACTATAAAAAAAACAATAAAGACCCTCTGTAACAAAGAAAATCCTCTCAATGCTGTCCTCCATAGCACAACAAGACTTTACTATGAGAGAATCAGCATTGTCCTTAAAAAAAGCTGGTAATGAGGACCAGGTGTGAGAGTAATAAGTTGAAGCAAAGAATTAGGGGAAATTGAGTTCTTGATTGAATGGCAGCAGTCTGGGAAGTGTTCTCTAGTGGATAAGGGCACTTCAGCTGGTAATCATGACAGCTATTCATTAAGCTGATTAGCTGATTATATTGTCTTTATTTAAAAACTGCCAGATGATTTTATGAAGATTAGTGTCCAATGCCCCTGAAACCAAACAAAGGCCCTGAGCTGACAGTATGATTCTCTCTCGGGGTATTTTGTCAGTGAAAAGGGGGGAGCATATGGTGTGTGCAAGCACAATGCTGTCACTGATTGTTCATGCTCTTTACAACAATAGACATCTCTGCACAAATCAAACGCAGATGTGTACAGTTATCTGCTGTACAGCTACTAAGCTGTTAGTAATTTCTGGAATAAAAATTCTTTCATCAAGTAGTATAGCTTTGTAGCATATCTATCTGTCTTGGGAATTGTTGTCAACTATAAGTTTGTATTTTGGTGCTTTTGGTTAACTTTCTGTTCCTTTTTGATTGTCTCCAGCTGTTCTTTGTTAGCCAATTAAGCATTTTATGTATATAAACGTGAAGTATTAAAATGTGCAATCACAGATGTGCGTTTATAGATATTTTTTAACAAATGCAATGGCTCAAGACATAAGCCATTATTATTTGTGTCAGCATCAAGGAAAAATGGCTTTGTGCTTGTATTATGAAAACCAATGTAATGACATTTATTGTCACGTGTGGTTAGTATATGGAACTGTTCTGGAGTACTACAATAAAACAAGTACCATAGGTTGTAGTCATTTGGTACAGCACTACACCCTGCATTAAACCAGCAAAACTGCCTCCAAAACCCTGGATGTTTCCTCCCAACCCACACAGCAGTCTTTTAGCTAGCAGAGGAAGGAGAAACATCTAAACATTGAAAAGGCCTCTGTATGACCAGTTCAAAACTGGAGCCTTTTAATTTATGCCAACCGTAGCCCTACGACAACCGTAATCATAACACGTCTAAAAATATCTTGTATGCCTTCTAGAGCTTCCCTTACTTGCCTGAGATCTCATTTCCTGGCTCTTTATATCTTTGTGCTCCTGTAGAGTAAGCTTTGGTCGTTCTTGCTCATTGTCAGTCACAGTGAGGCTGCAGAAACAGCGTTGTTTGTTTTCTGCGGTTCGCGGAGTTGATATAATCATTAGCTGTCATAGAGGTCTAGGTGAAGGGCGGCAAAACTTATTTACTTGCTGGATATAGCTGTATCACTGTTTGTTGTTTTGCTGTTACTGAGTCAATCGGACTTTAATGTATGTTTCATGTTTGATTACAGGTAAATGAGATCTACCATGATGAGTCATTAGGTGTGCACATTAATGTTGTTCTTGTGAGGATGATCATGCTTGGCTATGCTAAGGTAAGAACTGCTAAACAGTAAATGTCTCACCAAATCCTC
>JAZGTJ010008523.1:1296-20885 GCA_036877575.1 Botia almorhae
CCCCCCTCAGGTCCATTAGCTCACTTCTTGGACGAGCTGGATGTTCACCTATCATCCTTTCCTGATGAGGACACTCCTTTACTGCTGCTTGGTGACTTTAACATCCACGTTGAAAAGCCTCAAGCTATTGACTTTTACACACTTCTTGCCTCTTTTGACCTCAACAGTGCGCCAACTTCAGCTACGCATAAATCCGGTAACCAGCTCGACCTTATTTACACAATGAGTTATTGAAACACTGGTCACTTCCCCTCACACATTGGATCATTTCCTTCTCACTCTCAACATCCAAATCACTCCCAAACCACCCCACCACAGGTCTTCTTTCGCAGAAACCGCTCACTCTCACCCACCAGACTATCACCATGGTTTCATCTGCACTCCCTCCATCTAACAAACTCTCCTCACTTGATACTGACCTACAGCGCTACTAATACACTCTGCTCTACTCTAGCATCATATCCAGACGGAGTATGTACGCTATCGTCAAGGCCAGCCCGCGCCACTTCCTCTGCTCACTTGCGAGTGCAGTTATTACCAATGAGCAATTACCAGCTGATAATAAAGGATAAGAATGGACGCGCTTATATGTCTGTCAATGGGTCACTTCTCAGTGACATTGACAGCTTATTTGATATATTTACACCTCAGACGATCACAAATACAAATGACCTGGTATAACACATTCAGAACATTTACACCAGAGTAGAACTGAAGCTTAGTGAACAATTTTACAGTTTGGAAAAATAGTCTTAACATTACAAAATGTCAAATGAGGTGATACAGGAGAAACTATACATCTGACTTTCATACGGATTACTTAAACCAATTTAAATCAAAAACAAATATTTTAAAATTATTTTTTTTTTTGTAAAAGTACACATTTCAAGCTTTCTATACGGATATTTATTATGTCTGGGTCACGTATTCACTAAGATTTAGGTTGTTTCATTTATGTGTCTGTGAAAAGAGATGACAGATTTTTTTATAAAATGATTCTTTTTATAAAAGCACAGGGTTTTATTGTTATTATGAGTGTATATAAATAAAAATAGACCCTTTAAAAATTCGAATGATGTATTGGTTGCATCTGTACGATCAAAAATGACAGAGCATTTTACGTTCATTTCCGCTTTATTATGAAAACAAGCCTCAAAAAGCGCTGGCGTGTTTGTCGACCCCAGAGGGTTAAGCAGGCTAGGGTAACCCCACTGCTAAAGAAACCCAACATAGATCCAACACTACTTGAAAACTACAGACCGGTATCCCTGCTTCCATTCATGGCCAAGATTCTGGATATAGTCATGTTCAGTCAACTCTCTGCCTTTCTCACCCAGAACAACCTCTTGGATAACAACCAACCCAGCTTCAAGAAAGATCATTCGACCGAGACTGCGCTGCTCTCAGTTGTTAAAGACCTTATACTGGCCAAAGCGGACTCCAAATCGTCAGTTCTTATTTGCTGGATTTGTCAGCCACTTTTAATACTGTTAACCACCAGTTCCTCTTGTTCTCTCCAGACTGGACTACTGCAATGCTCTCTTCGCAGGGCTTCCGACTTGTACTATCAAGCCCCTGCAGTTGATTCAGAATGCAGCAGCTAGAGTGATCTTTAACCAGAAGTAGTGGTTTTATGTGCCCACCAGAAACCTGCGTTCGGCTAATGAACGTCGCCTTGTGGTTCTATCCCTTGTGGTTCTATCCCAGAAATCACTTTCCCGGACTCTTACTTTCACTTTGCCCGGTTGGTGGAATGAACTCAATAACAGCATCAGAATGGCTGAGTCATTAGCTGTTTTCAAGAAATGACTAAACTTAACTATTTCATCTTCACTTCCTTGACTAATTAACTAACACCGCCACTTCTAATTCTTTTATTTAAAAAATTAAAAAAATTGCCGCCTTATACTCTGCTGAAATACCCAAGACCTGTCTATATCAGTTATTCATTGTTGCCTCTTATTGTTGTTGAAATTGCTTCCTTGTCCTCATTTGTAAGTCATTTTGGATGAAAGCGTCAGCTAAATAACTAAATGTAAATGCAATGTGCTCTGGTTCCTCCCTGCATATCGTGGTGAAGAAATACATAGCAGGCTGTCATCACTAAAGAGCTGAATGTGTAAGTGGTGTTCGCAGAATAATATAGGCTTCATAGATAATTTAAAAAGGTTTTGGGGTAAAATGTTTTCTTCGGCCTTCCTACACACTGGTGACTGACTGTTCACACTAACCAGAGGGGTAGGGTACTTTACATTACACATAACCTAAGGCATTCCTCCACTTTGCTTCTATGACCAGACATAAAAAGCAGCTCATACCTAATGAATCCTTTGGGAAAGTCATTGTTTCAAAACCACAAAGCAGCAACAAATCCATGCCTGATGATAATTAAAACTTAGGCCACCACCAACTAAATAAAATGATTACACCAGCTTCAAGAGTCCTTTAAATATACCAAGAAAGTCTTGATTACAGAAATCTTAAAAAAATAAATAAAAGTGTGGCTGGGTATTAATATTGACTTTATAACTAGAATTTGTAATATTACTTATTTTAATAATGCTTTATTTGCATATAAGGGTCAATTTTGACCATGTCAGGTTTAAAGCTAAAAATCAAACAAAATTATAAATAATTTTTTTTTTTTTAATAGCATAAAAAAGGTGTGAAATGCGTTTGTCTACTCACATCCACTCTGAAGTCCTCCAAGCGTTTGAATTTGCTTAAATACTCCTGAAGCCTGGGGTCAATTTCCATGTTCCTTGTTTTTGAATATTTAAGAAACGCCCAAAACTTCTCAAGTCCGTATAGCTGGCCTGTCAAAAATTAGAAAGGAAAAATGATTGTGGTTTATTTACAAAATTCATATAAGTTTATATCAGTATCTCTGGGCAAAGACAGACCTGCTTCATAGTCTTTAATGGTCTCTTCTTGAAAGTCTTTAAATATGTCCGGCCTGAACTTTCTCTCCAATCCGTAGCTGTAAAACCGGAAGAGGCACTCCAGACCATACCTGAAAGCACAATGTTCTGCTGTCAATCAACAGTCTTATTCTGGATCACTCATTCACGAGTATTGAAATATTGTATATGTACATTGCGTGGCTCCGTCCTTTTACTGAGCGATCCTAGGTTGATTATTTTATTTGGTTCACACCTTTACGTTTATTACATCTGGGGCACAGTCAAAATGTAACATCTGACTTCAGTCAATACATATCTTTCAAAATGCTATTCATAAAGAGAATTATTTCCTCAGATTACAACTTCATAGTCACGCTCTAGCAACCAGTTACAGTAGAAGTCATTAGGAAGTCATTAAATATAAATATGTAAACTGTCCAGTCACACCCTAGCAACTACTTAGAGAAACCTAACCTTTTGATTAAGACACACATCTTATCTATTGGCTCTCCTGCAGTCACATACATTATGGCATCAACTGCCTAGTGTCGAGTTTTGCCACAGCAAGCACCACTCACATTTTCTTCAAAAATCATATTACTGTTTAACATGCGAAATGATATGCAAGTCTAATGTTTTATAAAACCAATAACCTGTTGAAATGAATTGTGTATGGTAAAGTTTTGATGTTGTGTCAATCTATTCATCTATACTATCTTACATTGTTAAAAGAATAGTTCACCCCAAAATGAAAATTCTTTCATTTACTTATGACATTTAAACCCATATGACTTTTATAATCTGTGGAACATAAAAGATATTTTGTGAATCTCTGTGGTTTTGTGTCCCAACAATAGAAGTCAATATGTGCCACTGTTGTTTTGTAATATTACGTTTGTTACCAACGTAATATTGTCTTTTGGTTTGAAATGATCAAAGAATTTTGATGTTTGGGTGGACGATCCCTTTCAATACAAAATGAAATTAAATCATTTTAATGTTTTTAAAATATATGTATAAGACAATTGTTGAAAAGATGTGCCATCAATAGTCTTGTTAACAGACTATTCTTTTTGTGTTTTTTAAACGAGTCAATTGTAATCAATTACAAACAGCCTCTCATAAAATGTTACAAATACCTGTATCCTTCTTTTCCATCCTCCACCACCAAATGTTTAAATTCCTCATACATCTTTCTGTTAAAGTGATCTCTCAGGAAGAACGACCAGAAGCGGAAGAGTGTGTTCATTTCCTGAGATTGACCAATTCCCAGTCGCTTTCGCTCTAAAGGAAAGATAATGAGCCATCATTAGCTGCATTTACATAGACGCTAAAAATGTGATCGTAATAGGACTAGAAGCACAATCAGATTAAGTCACCTGTAAACACATCAATCGGACTGAATTGGCCAGATCCGATCTAATCCGATCCAGAGGACATGTAAACAGTCGGATTGAAAATGAAACTAGAAAGCTCTGCGCATGTGCAATGCTGTACAAACTGTGTAATGACGTATGGCACGATGTTGCTCAAGTGTTTTAAATGTTAATTGTGCTTTGAAAAAATGTATAAAGAAGCAATGGCAATAGAGTGGCTGCTAGTATGGTATGGCGGGAAATGTGTATTCATGTACTGTGCGCATGTCAAAAGATCAAATCCGATTCTAAGCATGTCATGTAAACACGCACATCAACCCGATTACTTTATTCAGCTCTCATGTAAACACTGCACTGAGATTCATCAATCCGATTGATTTCAACCCGATTGTCCCTGTAAACGCAGCTATTGTGTCTGGTGTCTGACTGCATCAGCTGATTAAAGTTTGAAAAAGTTCTGAAAAAAGTTCTGCCTGAAACCCACCATTTAGGCAGCGTCTTCGGTACTTATGATAGACGTGCTGTGTGAATCCATTCTCCTTGAGTAACTCGTGTGAGGGGTGCTGAAATTTCGGCAGGGACTGAGGTGTGCAGCCAAAATTAGCCACCGCTGTGGGGCCTTCTAATGGACTTACATTTGAACTACAGAGAGACATGCAAACAAAAAAAATCAGTCATCAATCCATCTAAAAAAAACATAGGGATTAGTTATTGTCCAATATATGGGCTTGGCTGACAGCTGGCCATTTTAAGATTATACGATCATAAGAACAGATGGATATTCAATCTTATTCGCATTTTTCAAAGCATTACAGATATTGGGTGATACAGAAATATTAGGCAAACCTATGAAAACAAGAACATTAAATTCACAAAGTACAAATGAAATTAAATGCTGTTGCATTATGAAGATGTTTCAAAATCTTGATTCTTCTTACCTGAATGAAGCCGTTCGTGAGCGATGCTCTCTGGAGTCCATTACCCAGCCAACATGGCACTCCATGGGTGGATTGGAGCTGTGTCGTGTCTTTCTTTTGCGGGGGGTCTGAGAAAGGACAACATGATCATTTACTCTTGTAAGACCCAAGAAATTCTGTTAATTTGGGAAAGCATGCTTTATCACACATGCTTATGTTTTGTACGTGTTTTGTTATAATGCACTTGTATCGAATATGATTGTAGTTTAAAACTAGGTAAGTAAGGATACTCCACACATAAATTTATACATACCTTGGCATCTAGTGGGCGTCCTTCTTTTACCACAGGGTAGAAACGGGGCATCTGTGTGGGGTCCTTCAGGTGTGGGGTACGAGGCGTTCGGGGTGTGCGGGCACTGCGATAGTTTGGTGAGTCAGGCACTGTAGTTGGAAGGGAGCGAGCTATGGCAGAAGGCTCTGGGGCACCGAACAGTTTGTTGGCGAGGGCGTCTGTGGGGACTACAGAAAACAAGCATCCAGAATAATAAATGATATACACGTTTATTTAGCAGAAACCACAGTCATTTAGAAAAAAAGAAAATCATGAGCAACTGGACAAGAGCCAATAACATCAGTCAAAGACAAGTTTAGTACAGATTAGTACAGAATTAGAACAAGAGAATTGAACGTAATGTTAGAATGTAACATTAGAATGTAAAATTAGTACCAAAAATACATTTAGTATTAAAAAAAATAATGTCCGTTTTTAGAACCATTACAATTTCTTTGGACTGTGACTTTCAAATATGGACAAATAAGGTTTTTCCTTAAATGTAGGTCTGATCAATCTTAGCATTTTGCAGTCAATAAACAATGCAAAAAAAAGGTTCTTGTAAAACTGTTCCTTACGCTGCTGGGGTCGTGGTGGTCCTGGGGGAACTTCCTGGTTTGGGTCAACAGGTGGTTCGGGGGTTAAGCAGTCAAACTGCTCTCGGCTGATCAAATGCACTTTCTTGAAGTTCTCCACTTCTTGCTGTCATGATAACACACCAATTACAGTAAACAATTACGGCATTTAGACAATATACTATCAACACCACAAGTCAATATATTGCACAATATAATTATTAGCAAGACAGCATAAGAGACAAAAATATTAAACAAACATGCTGTGCAAGTATTGCTCATTCTTATTCAGCTAGTGTTGGAGAAAACAAAATATACAACTTCAGTTCAGTTTTCATTATATAGCGCTTTTCACAATCTTAAATTGCTTTAAAGCAGCTTTACATATATATAAAAAATAATAATACAAAGACTAGGGATGTGCGCTTACAACTAATTTGTTATGTAAACAGAAGTTTTGTAACTGACTAGTCTAAAGTCTTCTAACTAACCCAAAAATCACAAGAGCTGCAATTATTTCAATTAAGGACGATCAAATATGGTAACAAGCATCCACATAGTTCTTGACAGTTTGCTTCCTGCGCATTTTATGTTTAACACAGAGTTTAACCAGTAGGGGTCATTTTAACTGCATGTGCTGATTGAATGAGCAATTTGGAAAAGACTAGCAGGAGTGGGAGCAGCGGTTAAACTCAGCAACAAAGTGTGTCTGCAGAAGCGCAAATTTAAAAAGTTTCATATTTTATTTGTATTTGTTAATTGAACTATTTAAGATACAGTAGTTATTTTTTAATTTGTCATGACAGATGTTTGCATCTTTTTTTTTGCCACAAAGTGGTTTTAAATAAACAGTAGCAGTGGTTAGAATGGTTTGTGACTATGCTTGGTCTTTAATGCTGAAAACCACAACAACAAACCTGTAGTTCTTTTTTTTAAAGTAAAAATTAAAAAAAATTGTGCAGCCCTTAATCAAACAGTCAAATCCCATAAAATATGTTAGCCAACATATTTAAGCAACACATCAAAAATAATTAACAGGCAAGCAGTATTTTGTTAAAATGAATAATCAATGTACAAAATCACTTTTCAAAAACTTCACATACATATGCTATATATGCTTTTCTATTTTATATATATTACTATATATTCTAAGTAATATTATTTTTTCTATTTACTTGCTAGTCTTTCTAATTACCATTCTGCAACCACCACAACTGACACAGAAAGTGCATGAGAAATATCAAAGGGAAAAAATTAATTCTGCCCCAGATGTACTTTATTTTTACAAACATTTTTTGACGCATATAATGTTTAAATTACTTTGAATACAGTATCTTGTATTTCTTTTGTGTAAAGACAAGTAACAGCTGTACTGTTTAGTCATTGAGTCGACTAGTCTCACATCCCTAACAAAGACACACAGAAAACGTAATATCTTTGCTACATACTGATAACCATACCTCTGTGCCAAGGAGATCCATGAAACCCAAACCTGTGTGTCTAACAAAGTCAGGCTGAAGCTAACACAGTCAGGATTGTTTATAATGCCATTGCACTGCTGGACTAACTGAATGCAGCACGTGAACGGCACGAAAATGATGATACAAAAGGAACAACAATCAATGTGGTACAGGACCATTCTGTCCTGCTGCATCCAGAAACACTGTGCTACAGAACACAGTCACTGGCTACAAGAAGTGCACAAGAATGGACATGCACCTAGAATCAGTCAGAAAAACTCAAACTGACAAAAGGACAACAACACTTAACTAAATGGGTCATTCCTGTTAGGTAAAACATTTCTTCATCTTATATTCAATGTCTCAATATACTGGAAAAAATTTAACGACATTTAAAGATGGAAATCAAATTTTTATTCAAAATAAAGTGAACATGAATACAGGTAATTTGTTGACAAAAATGTCACATTTCATTCTGTTAACTAGTCCGTAACTAGTAACTACTGTATGGTACATTAAAATCAGAATGCAAAAGTAGTGTGTCTAAATCCGAAATGCGTTTAGTAAAACAATATGAGCAAATAAGATACTAATCTCTTATTTGCAGAGATTAAGAGTACATTGGATGGACATTTTCTATACCTTGATACCATGGGAGCTGCCAAACTTGTAAAGTTCATATTTGGTATCAAAATATGGTATTTATGTACCAAGGTAAACTGTACTTAAACTGTACTTTACTACAGTTTTACTGTACTGTACTTTAAACTACCATGGTTGTTGTTAGTGCATCATAGCTCAAAGAACATATGTGTCACATGACAATGAAAATACGGTGGATATAGTCTGAATGTATGCACATCCACACATACTATACTGAGCAGTTATAAAGAAGTCAACAAATACTAGGTAATAGGGTTAGTCTTTAATCCCCCAAGAAATTATCATTTGAAGAAAGCAACAGCAAAGTCAACAAAAGCAAATATTAGCTATGGATTTTACGAAGTGCAATGTTTTATATCTTCCAGTTTAAAACAATACATCCAGTATTATGTATGTAGTAAACACCATTCTGGCCCTATCTTTATAACCTTTTATTAAAATACTTCCTTAAACATGCCTGTATTGTAATTTAAGCGACAAAGCTCAAAGGTACCACATAACAGCAATGACCTGTACCCTAGATTTGCTACTACTATGTTGCCAATAGGGAGTACCCTTGAAAGAAACTATTTGCTGCAAACATGCTGTTAATTTGTAGCGCATGTTTAGGTGAAGTTTGCACTTCCTCGCTGTAAATGCTAAGCTTTTTTTGGCGCTAGTGGTTAAGAGCTCTGTGACAGTAGCAACAGATATTTGCCACTTATATCAAAATGCTAATAGACCATTAATCATTACTGCCAAACTTTTTTTTAAGTCATTGACAAATGTATTTAAATATTTAATTAAAATAGTATGTAAACATATGCGTGTTGTAAAAAAACATCATGAATAGGAGTAAATTTACGGATTCATTTCTATTAGTGCACAAAATACATAACATTAACACAATGACAAACCAGTCCTGACAGAAACACCAAAAAAACATTACTCACCTTGATGGTGGCATATTCAGGCTCATATGTGTCATCCCATAGGTCTTGCTCATAGTAGTAAAGTCCATCGTTAATGATTTTGACTAGTTCGCTGGTTAGTTTTGAACGTGAAGTGTGATTTCCGGTGCGGTCTCCTCCAGGATGTTTACGCAGGTAAGGCGGCGTTTGAGTAACAATTAAAATCTTGTTGACGTCTCGGTCATCAATTTCACAGTCTGAATCTTCATCTGACCAGTCAGTAAAAGTGTTCCGCCGACCGTCCATCTGGGCCATTTCCTCATCAAACATAAAGTCCAACTCCTCCGGTTCATCCTGGTCCTCACCTAAAGCTGGGCCAGGCTGCACAGGTGTATGTGTATCCTCTGCTTTCTGCAACAAGTGGTTCATCAATGCAACCTCACTTAGATCATAGTCACACACACAGCAGGACTGATAAGTTACGATATACGATATAAGTATAAAGGCTACTAAAGACGTCAATGTAAGTAGTGAAGGATGACAATCTAAAGTTGGATAAACATTTTCTCAAACATATCACTGAAGATCTAGGTAGACGTCCAAGCAGACGTCCAAGCAGACAGTTTAATTTTAGCAATTTTATGTATGTGCCATTTGTCAAACCTAGTTGTGAAAAAAAAACATCTGTACCTTTAGTCGAGCTGGTGAAGGTCGAGGCCTCTTTTTTACTTCAATCCACAACTCTGAGTCTAGATCAGGCAGACTGGCCGACAGGCCTTTTGGCATCATCTTTAGATTGCTGACATCATCTGACTTGGGCTGTACTGGAGTGGATGCTCTTGGAGAACCTGTATGAGTCATATGTTCAATTAGAACTCTTAGAATCTCTTGGCTCCAAAAAAAAAATATACACTGACACAACGGACACACTGGCCTTAAATAATTTCATGTAAAAATCAGACCTGGCTGTTTGTCCACAATGTTCCTGGGAACAAACTCTGGGCAGTTAATGAACTGAGAAAAATCTGTCTGGGAATGATCTGGCAAGGCAAACCCAGGCAGAGGCCATTTTTCAGGGTCCTCCTTGCGACGAATTTTCATATCCGTGATCTCCACTTCATTACTGTCTTTCAAGGCCTAAATGCAGTTTAAACATCAAAAAAGTCAACATATAAATGACACATTAGCAAGTAATACAATAAAAAGTTATATCTTTGGAGAAAAATGCTGGTGAGGCAAAGACCTCCAAAATGAGGCTGACGTCTGTAGTGAGAGCTTGAACGCGGTGGAAGCTTGCGATCAAAGCAACAGGCAGAAAGCCCTCTTGATCCATCTTCCTTCGCAGGAAGAAATCCCTCTCCAGGTTGTCAATACTGAAGTAGTACTCACTGCAGGAATAAACCATCATCCTTGCATTGTAGTTACTTCAGTTAAACAAAAATATGCTAATATATGACATGGTCTACTGCCATTAATAAACTTCCAATGGCAAGAAATTAAACAGGACGTGCAGTGAGGTTGAGTGCCATTTGGTCATCTACTACACACACTTACGGTGTACATTTTAGGACATCCTCAGACTTTGGTCATAAAATAAAAAGGCATCATGCCTCAGACTAAAAGGCTGCACAAAAAGGCCTCGTGTCTCAGACTGAAAGGCTTCAGGTATCAGGAAAAATGACATCAGGTCTTGTACAATTAGGCATTGGGCAAAACGGCCTCAGGTTAAAAGGCATCAGACAAAAAGACAGAGCGAAATGGACCCAGGTGGAGTGTAATGTGTCGCGCTGCCCTGCCCCACGTGACATCACACGCACGCAGTTCAGAACAAGCAAATCAAAGTGGTGTGGAACGGTTGAGGATGGCAGACACAGGTAAGCCACTCATGATGTATTTTATGTGTAGTATTTAATCAAAACTGTTAAGATAAAATACATCAAGAGCGGCTTACCTGCAACTCCTCCAGAGTGACCATGGGCCTCTTGGCTGCTTGTCTGACCAGTGCTCTCCTTGCTTGGTCTGTCAGTTTTGGTGGACAGCCGTGTCTTGGTAGGTTTGTAGTTGTGGCATACTTGTTCCATTTTTGGATGATGGATTGAACAGCTCCTTGAGATGTTCAAAGCTTGGGATATTTTTTTATAACCTAACCCTGCTTTAAACTTCTCTACAACTTTATCCTTGACCTGTCTGGTGAGTGCCTTGGTCTTCATGATGCTGTTTGTTCACTAGTGTTTTCCAACAAACCACTGAGGCCTTCACAGAACAAGTGTATTTATACTGACACTAAATTATACACAGGTGGACTCTTTTTTGCTTAAACATTTTAAAAACCGTATAACATTTTCATTCCACTTCACAATTATGTGCTACTTTGTGTTGGTCTATCACATAAAATACATTTAAGTTTGTGGTTGTAAGGTGACAAAATGTGAAAAAGTTGAAGGGGTATGAATGCTTTTGCTGTATGTGCTCCCCAACCTTTGCACTGCCAACGCAATGCTCTACCAACTATGCTCCAGGAACTCAATAAAAACACAGATATTACTAGATTTGTGATTATGAAAGAAAAACATATTTTAACTATGGGATTTATTTTCTATGTAAAAGAACATTTTTCTCTATTTGCTTTATAATTTTTCTTTGTGAAAAAAAAACACTAGGCAAACTGCAAAAGCGTAGCATGGTTTTTGCAACAAACTGCATTTAAACCATAGTAACCATTTTTTAAAAACTTTTTTGCACATCAGAGTTTTCATTTACACTTTCACAGGTTAAGATTTTAATCCACAATTTTAAATTCAGAATTCTGGCATAAACCTCTTGTGGGGGTGGAGTTAAACTGTGCTATTGCTTGTTTGAAAATCATGCTACACTTTTGCCATTGAGTTTATTTTTTATCTTCTTATACATTATTTTGTTAGTTTCTTTAAAGTCTGCAACCATTATAAATAAATAAATCCCATATTTAACTACATAATCAACTGCTTGCCAAAATAATTATAAACATATAGTAATGTATTACAATAATATACAGATTAACTGTTAATATTATGACAACACATCCACCAAAAAGCCAATGATGTTGAAAGTTAATTCTTATTCTTCCTTAGTTCACTTTTAGGTCAGCTAAACTTAATTTAGATAAGTAATAGCTTACAAGTTCACACTAGTTGCTGTTTCAATGTAATTTTTTGCCTTTTTGTTCTTTTAGCCTTGTCATTTAAGCACATGTAAATCGTATTATAAGCACAGTATTAAAATGAGGCTTTAGTGATGGTGCTTTACTCACATTTGTCTCTTGATGTAGTCCTTCAGCAGGTCCTGGTCCACAGTATACAGGTCAGTACTACTCATGTTGTCATAATAATAGGTTACTGTGCTGTTAAACTTCTGACCATAGGCACCATCTTTGCCATCATAGCCATAGTAGTAATCATAATGACCTGAAAAAACATACATGGCACAACAGTCATCTAGACCAGCTGAAGGCCAAACACAGAGAAACTCTGTTGCTGCAGTTTATGAAAAATTGTAGTCCTCGCATCCAATTTAAAAATTTTTAAACATCCTTGGGGAAAAAATGTAAATGGGGCAAATAAAAAAGGGTGGCCGCTGATGTTTCAGGCTGCACAAATTTAGTAAGACATTACAGTAAGGTTTTATTCATAAACAGTTAATGGATTAGCTAACATGGAATTATAATATATACAATAATATATTTTTACAGCATGACTAATGTGTTAACGTTAGTTAATGTTATGCAAATACCATTGTTCATTCCTGCAGTGTGACTTCTCCTACGATGACAGTCAAACCAAGAACCAATAGGTGAACCAAAACTCATGACGCTTATGACAACTTCAAATGCCTCAGGGAAAATGTAGTTTATGTTTTCAGGCAAGGCAAAAATTACACAGTGTGCACCCAACTTTACTGGTGAGTATTATCATAAACAGTCACTTATGCCTTAAGTGAAAGTAAACGGTTCAGAAAGAAAACATATGCGCATGATCACATTGTATCCGTGCATTTGGTCTTGAACTGACTGCGGCCTAATTGTACCTATGTCACTGATGTTAATCAAACAAGACAAAAAATCACTTCTGTAACTTTAACTAGGGCTGGGCAATAAAACAATAACGATATGTATCGCGATAGACACATGCTCGATATAAAAAAAAAATGTGTTCGATAAAACGTTCGATATGTTTTATTCTTCATCAGAAGGAAACAGAGGTTGCGAAGCAAGTTTGGTTGCATTAACAAAGGCACTCGCTCTCTGGTAACCTAGCAATGAAGGGAGTGACACGCTAACAGCCAATCATGTAACAGTATCAGTTTGGTTGCGCCATGTCGTTGTCTCGTGCTGGTCTGCTGGATTCCTCTTCATAAGCAGAAAATGAGTGCCGCAGCGAGCGAGGAAATTGTAAATAAGAGGAAAAGTCAGCTCGCCAATATGGCAGTTTTGGATATTATAAGTCTGACCGTAGTCAGACCAATGTTGTCTGCAAATTATGCAAGACCATTGTCCCCGCCAAGACTGGTAATACCACGAACTTGATGTACCACCTTAGCTGCGCTCACCCTTTGGAGCCAGATGCCTTGAGGGGATTATGATCAGAGGAAGGTTAAGTTTAAAATAAAAATTTTTTAAATGTAATATATTTTTTTCCTGGTCCTTATTTTAATTGGGTCATAAAAAATATCAATAATTATCGATATCGACCGATATGAAACACTGATATCACGATACAGTTTTCAGCCATATCACCCAGCCCTAAAACAAAGCACTGTTTATTTTGTTTAATTCTTTGCAAACAGAGCTATTCATGTCAACTGGTGAAATGATTTAATAATCGCAAAATATATATTTCATAAAAGTTTTGCAATGTCAGATTGTTCCATTAAGAAGCACTGTTGCAAGTATTTTTTGCACAACTTAAAAAGCCTGGCACTGCACCAAGCTCAGTGAAAGCAAAATGCACAAAGCACGAGATGTTCTTTAAAATACTGGCATTGAAAGAATAGTCAATAACCAAGTATCAATTAAGAATTAATTACAAGTAACATCAGTAAATGTTTGACTCTTGATATAGTTGTAATGTATTAATTGTTCATCAAGTATCAAGCTTAACAATATTCCAATATCAGACTCGATATAAGCTGGAACAGCATATTCTGCTTAATATGATACCTGTCATCTATGTTAGTGGACTACGTTGCATAGTCTCAGAAGTACATACTGTTTTAATAGGCAGTCTGATTACAGTATCCTCTCATAGACCTAACCCTAACTTCCATTTATTTAAGGTCCAAATGTGTTATCAGTTCAGCCTACTTTATATTCAAAATCCAACTACATTCTAAGTATCCCTAATTAGTTTTATTAATATACATCTGATAATGAGCATTATAAATTTGCAATAATACCATGTATTCTGTTTTCTGTTTTGTACGTTTAAACACTTTTGCTTTCTGTGTTTTTATTTTTATATGTAAAGCTGCTTTGAAACCATGTAACATTGTAAAAAGTGCCATGTACATAAAACTGAACTGAACTCAAGTCAATTGAAGTCAAGTCTCCCATGAGAAGACATTTCATTTCACAGACTTTTCGACTTTTCAGAACAGAAATAATGTGTTACATTTTGTACCTCTGTTAGCACCTCTGCCTCGGCCTCTCCCTCTCCCGCGACCTCGTCCTCTGACAGCCGTCCTGTAGGATGCACCCTCACTCTTCACACTAGATACCTCATCATGGTCATCCCTAAACTCCTGATCATACTTCCCACTGTGCCAGTCTGCAAACACACGAAATTAATTAGATTAATAGAGCAGAAAAAAAATCATTTAAAACAACTCTTAAAAACAAAAGTAATTTTCATTCCAGTACATGGTCTGCTAAAAGTTGGGTCTTTGCATGTATGTGTATTTATTTTGAGCTCCTAAGGTTAAAACATTTTATAAAGGTCAAGTTGTGCGATTTTAGCTACTCCCGAAAAGGGCATAGGACATTTTTAAATACAGTTTAAAACCTGGTTTGAGATTTTGTTTGCTAACAATAAATACAAAAAACATTTGGGAGGAAAATGTCAACAGAATATTCTAGGTTGCATATTTAGCCTAAATTAGGCTGTCATTAGTAATGAGCTGTGCTAATTAGTTTGGGTTATTGTTAACCCAGGGTCATTCTTAACCCTAGGGAAAACAATGCTGAGTTATCCTGTTTCATGTTTTAACATTGTCATACTTTGAACTTAAGATTCTTATTTACAACTTTACTAAGTCATTAATATTGATTAGGTGACTAACATTCGCATTTGAGTTGATCCGAGTCAGCAGCAGCTAAATTGAGTCAATTTTATATAATATTTAACAAGGTGTTTTTGACCTGGAAAGTTAAAGCTTTATAAAACAGTAATGAGACACCAAAGTTTACAGTATTTGTACAAAGTGCCAGTTTTTAAGCAACTTTAAAACCTAACTGGAAGAGTCACGTATGAATACTCCATATTATTAGTTGTCTGGGTTTCAATAAACAACACTCTGAATGGACGATGGACTAAAACAGTAAAAAATAAAAATAATTTAAATTTGTGTAGTTTTATTAAGATTGTTCATTTGAATAAATACACTATAACTTTAATCAGACCTACATTATGCAAAATTATACATTTAAAGAACAGAAAATTACCTCTCAAATCATTCCTGCTGTTGGGGGGAATTCTATGGCCGTCATATTGCCGTGTGTTATTTCTGGAGGCTGAGCGCTCACGTGGACCCTCAGACTTTACCTCAATCATTAGAGGTACCCACTTGTGCTTATTCCCTAAAACAACAACACTGTTGGGTTTGAGACATGACTAAAATAATAAATATCTAAAAAGAAACACAATGCTCATGAGCTTATTTATTTCAAATTTTAAACCCTTTAAAAAAATTAAAAACTAAATTGCTGAATGAATACATACTTATTGTATTAATTCATACTTAGAGATAAACGTAACACCTCTTTTTTTTTGTCCATTTTTTTGAGATTCTTCATCTGCATTTTTCTCCCCTCCAGAGTCATCAGATTTAGCTTTCAGGTTTTCCTTGCTTTCTTCACTTTCCCTCTTTCCACTGGATTCTCTTTTGACCACCGACTTCTTCACAGCCTGAGAGGTGTTTCAGTTCAAATATAAAAGTTGAAGCAGAAATATTTTAAACATTTATAAATATTTTATAATGACTAAGTTATATTCTTTTTTACTAACTTCTAAACTCACCACTAAGGTGTCCAATACGGCCAGCGGGATGATTTAAACATCATGATATTAAATATTAAATCTTTTTTATTATCATTATTATTAGTAGTAGTAGTATTAAATAAAGTCTATGTCCGTGTATTCGCTGCAATATTGTTTGGTTTTATTCATTTTATTAATTTTATCATTGATCATTTAATTGCACTTCTACCGGAACCACTAACACGCATGCGCATTCTAAAGCGGTGCCTAAATCAAATTTCGAACACATTGGCTATTTGAAGATGTGTGGCAAGCACTCGCGATTTTAAAAAATGTCCAAAAAAAGAAAACGATGTTTCAGGAGAAATGGAAAGAAGTATACCGACAAGCCGGTATTAATATGCTCACAAGCTGTGGCTATGCAAAATGAGTACAACATTAAACGGCACTATGACATACACACAAATAAATATGATAAATACATTGGACAGCTCAGAACGGAAAACGTTAATGATTTAGCATCAGCTTTGAAAAAAGCTGTTAAATGCTATTATAAGCTTTTGTTAAAGTTGTTAAAGGAGTTGTTAAAGGCAGTTTTTTTTAAATTGTGAAGTGTTTTTCTAGTTTGTAAATTATAGTGTAGCCTATAGCTTCATATTTAATGTAACTGTCTGTACGCAGAGTTTGTAGCATTTTTTATTTCTTATTTTATCATTACTAAGAAGTATCTGACAAGTAATATTCATGTTTAAAGGAAAGGATTTTGCTTGCCATTATTTTTTTCTCTCTTTTTTTTCTGTTTTTTTTTTCACATTCCGGAGTGTTAATGAACAGTTTCTGAGGACTTATTAAATGCAGTTTTACAGAATATTGTGTCTTTCTAGGTTTTTTTTGTTTTTGCAAATTAATTTGTAATTTGATGCACTATGATTAAAAATTATAAAAAAGGAGACCCTGGTAGCCCTTCGGGAAGGCACTCTTCAGATTGAAGAGTGCCTGAAATAAATGTAAGTAGCCCAAATAAAAAGGCCTTATTTTAATGTAGAATATTGTAAAGGAGACAAAATGTCAATCAAAAACATTTTCATAACACAAATAACAACAATAAAAATAATCAAATTACAATCATCAATACCAATATTTGGTTCTAACTGAACTGAAATTTCTATGAGAAGAAAATGCCACTCAACGTTGAGGGCATAGCATCTCCATCAGTTTCTCCATCTGTGCATCGGTCTCCACTTCAGAACTGAAATACCTGCGTGAATCCAGGCGCATCTTATTTTCACACACGCACACACAACTATAATCAGCGATTTTCTCTCCACTGCGCATCTCTAAAACATGTTTAATCTTGCTGCGTGAGATTTCACTTGTCACGTAAGGAGAGTAATGACTGACAGGACAAGGGTCACTGATACACAGTTCACAGAAAATTAAAATTTCAATACCCTTTTCAAACGCGATTTCAATATCCCACATATTGATAGTGGCTCCCCAATGCCCGAAAATTATATACAAAATAATTACCCGACCAAATTTGTGAGAATGCAAAAGCATTGCAATATACTTTTCCTCCTTATAAGATAGCCCAACGGGCAGGGCAGAAATACATTTTGGTAGCCCAACTGTATGACACAATAGCCCCGGCGATTTTGCGAGCCCTGGATCTAAATGTCATAGTGAGAAGCAGTGGTCTTTTTTTTTTTTACACTTTTTTGATTATGCTGGCTTGACAAAATCAACACATTGTTAATGCATTTAAGCTTATTATTGGTGGTGCTTTAAATACCCTAGTAGCCAAGTGTTAAAGAGTGAACACAGAAAAATTCCTAAGATAATATTTTGAAAATTACCTGAACTCCCTTTGTAGCAATCTCTCCAGGTGTTGGCCAGTTGTTTGCGTCTCCAAAGTCCCCAACCTTTAAAATGATTTCTAATGTTACTTGTTCCAAAAGTTATGCTGCTAGTCTAATAAATAAAGCATTACTGCTGTTAAGAAATTGGTTAACTCAATTAACATACCTTTCCTCCTCGCCTCACTCTCATATTTCCTGCCCTTACAACCTTGGTGGGCCCAGAATGTTCTAGAAAAAAGAAACATGACAATTAAAAAGAAGTCTGTTGTTTGAATAGCATCAAAGCTTAATGTGCTAAGACAATTGCAATAGTAAACAATTTGTTTGATTTTGTGGACACAGAATAAAGTAGTCGGATTGATATGCACGTTTACATGACAAGCTTATTATCGGATTTAAGCTTTTGACATGCGCACAGTGCACGAATACGTTTCACACCATTCCAAGATAAGCGTTCTAGCAGCCACTCTATTGCCATTGCTTCTTTTCTCATTTATCAATTTTTTAAATGTCCAGTTTTGCTTCGCCATCTGACAACAGCCGTGCGTCATACGTCATTACGCAATTTGAACATCATTACACATGCACACAGCTTTGTATGTTAATTTTCAACCTGATGAAGTGGTTACATGTCCTCACGATCAGATTAGAAAAGGTTTAAACTATCCCTTACAACCCGAATGAAATTGACGCGTTTACAACCCGACTGATGTGTTTACATGTGACTTTTTTAATCTGATTGTGCTTCTAGTCCTATTATGATTGGATTATTAGGATCCATGTAAACACAGCTACTGTAACCCTATCCAAAACACTGATGACATAGTAAAGTTGTCCCAATCAATAATGCAATTTTGACAATTATCTGCAAAAACAATGGCTGATTGACTTTACTAACTGAACAAATCTTATTTTTATAGTTGTCAGTCTTTAAAATAATTGTATATAACATGTGAAGAGGAATAGACCTACTAAAACGGGCTCTATGATCACTACCTTATAACATACCCGTCACATTTATAACATACCTGTCACATTTATAATCTGCCTAGTCTGCAGATTCTGACATCTACACTACATAAGCTATTAAACAGTACCGATCGTTCCTAAGTATTACATGGCTTATTTAGCCCTCAAAATGGCACATTTAAATTTAAACATGAATGAAAGTCTACATTGCAAAACTCACAGTTTGTGAGTTCATGACTGTGTTTTATCGTGAGATTAGTCACAAACCAATAAAATTTGGCATGACTGACGTGGAGCTGGCATAACAATGTTCAGGGTAGGGCTGGGTATCGAGTTCGATACTTTTTAAGCACCGACCGAATCGTCTCGATACTATCGAGTATCGAAAAAATCATTTTCGTTCGGTACCAAATTTCG
>JAZGTJ010008524.1:0-20883 GCA_036877575.1 Botia almorhae
GAAGCAGATTCAGCAGCTTTCTACAACTTAAACCAGAAGTCAATGAGGCAATCCTGGCAAGTGTAACCCATCCATACTTCAAAATGCGCTGGCTACCCCAGCAGTTGTCGAATCCACGAACTAATGAGCCAGTCAGCAGCAGACCTTGGGCTTGTCATGGAGAGTGGGTCAAGTTCAACAACTGCTGATGGTGAATTGGAAGACTTTTTTGTCTTTGCTGAAGATGTTGAGGTCTCTGGCAAATCTACACACAGCAAAGCTGAACTGGAGACATTGCACTTCCTAGAAGATCAGAGAAAGGAGTTGGAAGTCTTGTTTTGCATTCAGAATATGTCCAGATATATTTCAGCCTAATAGGGATGCCTGCACTTGATGGCCAATTTCACATGTATTTTGTGTATTTTAAAAATACAAAATATTGTATTTGTATTTTAATAAATTGTTTACACAGTATTTTGTATTTGTATTTAAATACATTTTTCCACTCAGTATTTTGTATTTTTATTTTAAATACATTTTTATGTATTTATGCCCATCCCTGGGTGTACACAAAAGAAATTTGTTTTGTTGACTTGCTGCCCTGGCAACAAGTTTGCTGCAGCAGCAAGAATTAAGTGATTGTTTAGTCTTAAACTTTGTTGTGGTGTACATTTAAGGGTGCATGCCATTTTTTAGATGTACATTTTAAGACTTTCATTAATCCATTATCTTTAAATGAATAACTGTTAACAACACTATTAGATCATGTGCTAGTGCCACGCAAAATTTAGAGTACACTTGTTGCCCATTGACAGATTTATTGAATAACACAGTAATTGCTTTTAAACTAAGACTAAGAATTATTTCAGCTTTTCAAAACAATATGTGAGCTTGCACATGCATGCACATTTTGAAAGTGCCATTTCAAATTTGTACATGTATATGTAGATAACACAAGTTTCTCTAAGGAGTTCCCAAAAACTGTTCTTTGCTTGAAGGAGATCTGATCCTTAAGACTGCAGATTGCGGTGAACTCCCTGGTGATTCTACAGGCCAAGAATGTAACATGAAATTTAAAGCTCCAAATAAAGTCCACTTTTTACACTTCAGCATTTTTGAGTAAGTTTTCCACACGCTAAATTTGTTTGACACATGGCACATGCAATTCACTATTCAATGCTGAGGTCACTGGCTCCATTTTTAAATAATGTCATTTTGCTTGCCGTGTGGACTATGACAACTATGGAACACAAGATTGAGGGAAAATATTTGTTATTTGTATAAGCTCACTGAAGGGTATAAAAGCAGATTCCTGAGTCCTGAGGAATGGAAGATATGACCAGTGGGAGAACCAGTGCAAAGTGTATTAAGACTAAATGTAAACAGAGGTATTGTTTTATCCACTCTATCGGTTGTGCTGCTCTGCAACATTTAAAAAATATATATGCAAACAATGACTAAAAACTCAAACATCTCAATGCTAACATCTTAAGCTTTATTGAAAATTATAAACTAAATTTATAATATAGCATACTACTCAAAACATTCATGTAGAGTTGACAGTTTTGGCAGAATAGATTGCTTAATTCCACAGAAAGAAAAACACAGCTATACACAAAGCGAATTAGTGAAGACGTTTACCATTCAAACCATTATATGATTCAACATGTCATTTTTTATCACTTATGTTTTATTACATAAAACGAAAGTCATTCCAGGCTGTCTTGAGAATTAAAAATGTGATTTGTTAATGGTGTATGGACAAGGATCGACTGAGAAAAAAAATTAGAAAATGAGAAAAGGCCTAAAATACAATGTCTGATTAAATATTATTGTTCAGTTCAGTTTGGCTTCCAATCTACAGTTCTTAACAGAGATTTATCATCTTTATATTGGTCACACTGAATTTTAAATAAGGTTGATGTGACAATATTTAGATAAACCATAACATAATCCATGTTTAAAACTACACTGTAATAAAAAACGGTCAAATAATTGGCAGCAACTGCCAACCTAAAACAATAAAATTAAAGTAAAATATCTTAATTTCAATAAAGTGCAAAAACAAGAATAAAAAACAGCTGAGAAATACTGTTATTTTATAGATTTCCCCCAGATTATTACAATAAAAAGCCTACAATGTCTAAAATATGATGTCACTAAAAGTTCTGCTAAAAAATACTGTTATTTCACAGTTTTTAACCAGAATCAAACGATGTCAATAAAGTGATGGCACTAAAGCTATGCAGAGAAATAGTGTACAATATACAACTGACTAAATCATCTCAAACTTTAATTTGCAACATTTGCATTTACATTTAAATCTGCAAAATATTTAATATGTGAAATATAAACAGAAGTATAGGTCAAATAAAATTTTATGATTCAGTTAAAGAATAACAACACAAATCGTAAATGAAAAAACATTTAAACTATTGAACTAAGTAACAGTAGAATGGTTTGATCAAAATCTCCTAAAATGTAAGCTTTAACATATTGAAGTACAAAACTGATACACCAACTGATACAACAAGATTTACTGTTTCACACCTACTGATTCTAAAACAGGTTTAATGTATTCAGATGTAAATTTACATAATTAATCAATTCTTTATAAAAATTGCATTTGTTAAAAACTCGGCTGTTAAAGTTATATTGTGATAAGGTAATGATTTCAACTATATAAAAAAAACAGGAAGAGAAAAGAACAAATTGTGATGTTTTAATTTTTTAGCTTGTATTTTTCAAATCAGATTTAAATCAGTTCTCATATCCCTATATCAGTTTTTCCAAAATGTCCTAACTGACCCATAGGGGCTCCATAGAGTTCTGATAAATATTACACTGTCTTTTAATTCAGAATCATAACTACACAAGTGTATTAAAAGTAGTAAAATAAATACAACCCCAAAACGTCAATGATTGTGACAGATAATGCAGATAAAGAACAATCCACAATCAGTTGGATCCTTGCTGCATCTGGTGGAACAACACACTATAAAAACATTTTTTCTTTAAACAGTTTTAACAAAATTTGAAATTGAGATTTTCTGCAAAGTTGGGAAATGAGTACGGATTATGTCAAAAGGCATCTGTTTTTATGTCAGAGATTGTTCTGAATGAAAAGATGTGAATCACCTAAAGAAGGTATACATGAATTCACAACAATTGACACTCTTTTCCTGAAGTATAATTGCAAGGTAAAGACCTACAAAAAATGCCAACTTGTTCAGAGAGAGTCAGCAGGACACCAAGCTCCACCCACAGGAACACAGCAGACAAACACCAAGACCCAGCGATCTCCAGCCAGCAGAATGGGCGCGTCTGGAAGCACCGCCCACTAGTCAGCAGGACGCCAAGCTCCGCCCACAGGAACACAGCAGGATGCCCGAGTTCGGAAGCTGGCGCGGCTAGACTAAGACTAACTGTAAAAATGAACACAAGGAAATAACTGAGCTGCGCTAAGCTAACTATAGCTAATGGCAAAACAGCAAACAGGTCAGGAAACGGCTGAGAGCACGACGATCTGACAAGGACTGCACACAGCGAGGAAATCTATAAAGGGAAGAAATTAAACGCTGAACAGGTGAGTGTGATCAGACCCGGCTGATCAGACCGAAGTCCTGACAGTACCCCGGGCATTAAGGATCTGTATAGATAGGCTCACCATCCAATAGCCAGGATGGGGGTGGGGCAGGAGGAGGGCAGAGGGTTGTGGAATAAGCAGTGAGACTCGCACTGGCTTGATACGAGAGATGTGGAAAACCGGGTGAACCCGACCAAGGGAAGGGGGCAGACGGAGCCTGACTGCAGACCAACAGGCGGAGTGCTGGACGACTTGTTCTGGGCGCAGACTGAACAGGCCAACACAAACTGTCTGACGTCGGGCCTCATGGATGGCCACCAGAATCGCTGACGGATGGCAGCCAACGATCTCCGAAACCCTGGATGGTAAGACAGTCTAGAAGCGTAAGCCCACTAAAGGACATCAGGAATCGCAACCGGCAAGAACAGACGACCCTCCAGACACCCCTCTGGCACTTCTGACTCCCCTACCGGCCTGCCTTACTCGACGTTCGATTCCCCAAGAGAGAGCCCCTACCACAATTCCCTTCTTGAGAATTGCCTCGGCCGGCGAACTCTCACCGGAGAACTCGAACACTCGAGAGAGGGCATCAGGTTTCACATTCTTGGAGCCGGGCCGGTAGGAGAGGGAGAAGTTGAACCATCCAAAGAAGAGCGCCCATCGGGCCTGCCTCGAGCTCAGCCTCTTGGCTGAACGGATGTACTCCAGATTTTTGTGATCCGCCTAGACCTGCTCCGCTGCTCCCTCGAACCAGTGGCGCCACTCCTCCAAAGCTACCTTGACCGCCAGCAGCTCTCGATTACTGATGTCATAGTTCCGTTCGGCCGGACTCAGCTTCTTAGACAAGAAGGCACATGGGTGGATTTTGCCATCAGACTCTGATCTCTGGGACAGAACTGCTCCAACTCCAACTTCAGAGGCATCCACCTCCATGATGAATTGCCGTTCAGGATCTGGAAAACAAAGAATCGGTGGTGAATCAGGATCTTAACTCACCAAAGGCCTCCTGAGCGTGTGGATTCCATTTAAATGGTATTTTGGTGGAGGTAAGAGCAGTCAACGGAGCAGCAACTGAGCAGAAGTTCCTAATAAATCGCCTATAAAAGTTGGCCATACCTAAGAACCACTGCAACGCCTTGCGGGAGTCTGGAATAGGCCAATCGACCACAGCCTGTATCTTAGAGGGATCGGGACGGATACCTCGAGCCGAGACAATGTAACCGCACTTCTCAGCCTTGACATAGAGCTGGTTGGTAAGAAGTCGTTGGAGGACATTTCAGACGTGTTGGACGTGGACCTGGAGAGACAGGGAAAAAATGAGAATATCATCCAGGTACACAAAGACAAACTTATTGATCATGTCAGCCAACACATCATTTATAAGACCCTGGAAGACAGCCGGAGTGTTCGTGAGACTGAACGGCAGGACTCGGTATTCGAAGTGACCCCGGTGAGTGTTGAAGGCTGTCTTCCACTCATCGCCCTCTCAGATGTGGATAAGATGATAAGCGTTGCGCAGGTCTAACTTAGTGAAGACTCTAGCAGCCTGTAGCAATTCGAAGGCTGTCGACATGAGCGGTAGGGGATACCGGTTCTTTACAGTGATGTCATTTAGCCCCCGATAATCGATACAGGGTCACAACGATCCGTCCTTCTTCTTAACGAAGAAGAACCCAGCACCCGCTGGAGACGAGGAGGGAGGAATGAGCCCAGCTTTAAAGGGAATCTTCAATATATTTGTCCATAGCCTCTCTTTCTGGACCTGACAGGGAGTATAATCATCCCTTGGGTGGAGAAGAGCCTGGGAGGAGGTCTATGGCGCAGTTGTAGTGCCAATGAGCCGGAAATGACGTAGCCTGGGACTTACTGAAGACCACCCCCAAGTCGTGGTACTCCGCCGGGACAGACAACCATGTCTCACCCTCACTCACCCTCAGCACTGGAGCCCCTCAGGGTTGTGTTCTGAACCCCCTTTGACTACGTGGCCACTTCCAGCTCCACCAACATTGTGAAGTTTGCTGACGATACTGTAGTGGTGGGCCTGATCTCCTATAACAACGAGACGGCCTACCTAGAGGAGATTAAAAACATGGAAACATGGTGCCAGGTCAACAATCTCCTCCTGAACGTCAGCAAGACAAAGGAGCTTATAGTGGACTTCAGCACAAAGCAGGAAAGGAATTACCAGCCCCTCATCATTGACGGGACCCCAGTGGAGAGAGTGAACAGTTTCCGGTACCTAGGTGTTTACATCACGCAGGACGTGACATGGTCCTGTCACGTTAACACCCTGGTGAAGAAGGCCCGGCAGCGTCTTTATCATCTTAGACGGCTGCAGGACTTTAAACTGCCCTCAAAGGTGCTAAAGTCATTCTACACCTGCACCATTGAGAGCATCTTGACGGGAAACATCACAGCCTGGTTTGGAAACAGCACCAAACAGGACAGGCAAGCTCTTCAGAGGGTGGTGCGATCAGCCGAGCGTACCATCCGCACCGAGCTTCCTGACCTGGAAACTATATACAGCAAGCGGTGCTGGACCAAAGCCAGGAGGATTATGAAGGACCTCAGCCATCCCAACAATGGACTCTTCTCTCTGTTGCGGTCAGGGAAATGTTTTCGTTCCCTGAAGGCGAACACAGAGAGAATGAGGAGGAGCTTCTTCGCGCAGGCCATTCGGGCCCTTAACCAGAACACAACACAATCACTCTACCTCAGTCGATGTTGCACAAGTAAATTTGCACTAACTATACTGTATTTTTTTCATATACATCTCTACATATATATTTATATTTATATACATATACACTGTAAATACTTGTACACTTTAAATCTTAAAATTTTTACATATCTTTACTTTAAATCTTTAATTTCTTAAACTTTAAATTTGTACTTTTTTACTTTTCTGTAAGACAGTCGTATAAAGCATTTCACTGCATGTCGTACTGTGTATGATCATGTATGTGACAAATAAAAGTTGATTTGATAACCCTAGCTCAGTTCTTTGTCGATGTTACTTGGTAGACAGCTTCAAACGTCCGAGCTGCATGGGTTCGGGACGGTCGGCAGTAGCCTCCACTGCCGAAGGGCGCGGGCCAGGCAGGGCCTCCGCCTCTGGCTGTCCTGCGACAGCCGAACCAGCCGAGAGGCTGCCTCATCCCCCCCAGACCGACCGATCAAAAGGCTCTGTCATCTAGCGCTGAAATTCCTCCAAGGTGTCGCAGCAGGGCGCTCCTGTCTGCCAGACCACCCTTCCCAGTGAGGAGGGTGAGGATGTAAGCGACCTTTGTCCTATCGTCAGGAAACAGCCCCGCCTGGAGCGTGAAGCCCACGGAGCACTGACACCGGAAGGCCCGGCACAAGTTCGGATATCCATCGGGTTGTTTACCCGAATACAGCTGCCAAACCCGGCCGGCGGGTTAGTGGGGGAAATGACCGGCTGGTCTGCCTCGGCTCCCCGCCTGATCTGCTCCATGGAGAACTGGAGACTGGTGACCCTCTCCGCGATGCGTTCCATCTCAGCGGTGTAAGATGATAGCTGGGAGGCGTGTTGACCCAGAAGCGCTCGCTGCTGGGCCAGGGCGGTCCGGATCGGCTCAATACTCGCTGGGTCCATGCTGGTCAGATCGTAATGTCAAGAGCAAGGACTACAGGGGACCCAGATGCTAGTTGCGAGTGATAGTTTATTGACAATCAAATTCAGGAATGAATACGTGGAAAACACTGGAAGCGCTGCCCACAGGAATCAGTAGATCACCAAGCTCCACCTACAGGAACACAGCAGACAACCACCAAGACCCAGCGATCTCCAGCCAGCAGAAAGGGAGCGTCTGGAAGCACCGCCCACGTGAGTCAGCAGGAAGCCCGAGTTCGGAAGCTGGCGCGGCTAGACTAAGACTAACTGTAAAAATAAACACAAGGAAATAACTGAGCTGTGCTAAGCTAACTAAAGCTAATGGCAAAACAGCAAAAAGGTCAGGAAAAGGCTGAGAGCACGATGATCTGACAAGGACTGCACACAGCGGAGAAATCTATAAAGGGAAGAAATTAAACGCTGAACAAGTGAGTGTGATTACAATGACAGAACACAGCTGGGAGCGATAACTAGAGGGAGGGGTGACGCAGACACCGGAGCACATGGCGAGCTGTCAAAACACTGTGTGCTCCGACGAAAAACAATACAAACCCGGTTGATCATACCGAAGTCCTGACAAATACAATAAATCACCATTCTTATTTGCTCTATAAATATGGGGAACATATTTCCACAGATGTAATTGTGTCCAATTGTGTTTAATTCATTAAGGTTAAAAAAACATTTATTTTTGGTGAGCTATGCTTTTAAACTCAAGAGGTTTTCAACTATGCTGCCTTTGTGTTCACATGCATTTCCTCCGACATAAATAAATATTAATAAATAAATAAAATTAACAGGCCAAAAAACTTCCTCTAATGTCACTGTTACTGTCTTGGATGACATGAATACCGACCACCTTTGATAATTGTGTGGTAGGAGACTTTCTGGATCATAGGGGAAACGTGAAATTTTTGTGAAATTTCATAGGGGAAACGTGGAAATTATTGTAAAATTTCTCAAATAATTTGGTACTCATTTCATTGTATTCATGTATTGCAGGAAAAGCAGGTATTGGCAAATTCTTATCTGTAATAACTCTGTTGGTCCACTGTTCCTCTGTTGGAACCTACTACAGTTATCTTGAAGTGCAAAATACATATTAGATGGATTATGGTGAAAAAGTATATAGAGTACATAAATAAGAAATGCGTTCTTTTGCATTAGTGAATGCTGCCTTTCATTTGTCATTGGACACTGTAATTTCAAGTCCCTGTAGTGGTTAAGTGATTTAATAAACACTAAGGGTTTCCATTCAGAGCTTGAATTAGATTTGCACTCATAAAATAGCACATGTATAACAAAAGGTTCCAAACAACCTCTAGCCTAGTGGTTCTCAAACTTTTTCAGCAGGAGGCCCCCTTGTTTAGGGTTTAAGGTCTAAGGGGATTAAAGGTTGTTTAATCCTTTTTTGGCCGCCCCAAAAGAAAACTCATGACGAAAACATTGTCAAACTTACAATTTTACTTTAAGAATTTTGGATTATACCAAAACTAAATGACTTTATACAACATAAATTTTCTTTGTTATTCGTGGTAACGTCATGTTGAGTCATGTAGCATGTTGAGGCCAAGACATATTAACTCGTGGTAACGTGATAATATGCAGTGGCCACAAGATCAGTTTGTTGAGGGAACGACATCCTTTCTTGTGGCCACGACTTCTTATGTTGAGGGAACAATATCTATTTCTCGTGGCCACGATTTATTATGTTGAGGGAACGACATTCTTTAATGTAACTGTTACGGTATTTAGACCGTGGAAGACCTAAGATATGAAAGAAGCAATGGCTCACCTGCCAAACCCTGTTAACTCCGGAGCAAAATTTGCTGTCCAACTTCTGGTTTTCTGTCAAGAATTTAGCTCAACTATGCCTGAACTATGTAAATTACTGGCTGTGAAAATGGGATCTGCCAATTAGCACAAAGTCAGCGATCCATAATCGTTAATCGATAATCGTCCATGTCAAGCCCAATATCCCCTTAAACATGAAGCCATTGATGGGATTACACCAGTTTTTAAATCATTATTAGAAGAAGCGATCATAGTTCAGTGTAATGATTCACCTGTGCGCACTCCAATTTTTCCTGTTAAGAAGATCAGAGAGACTCTAAATGTGCCAAATCCTTACACCATTACGTCACAAATTCCTCAAAGCTCACAATGGTTTTCAGTTGTTGATCTTGCCAATGCTTTCTTTAGTGTGCCAATGGCTATGGACAGCCAATTTTGGTTTGCTTTTAACTTTGATAGCAAGTCCAACACTTTTACACGGTTATGTCAAGGGTATTGCAAAAGCCCAACACTTTACAATGAGGCTGTTAGACCTAGTCTTGAACCTCTCAGACTTTCTCCGGGTGCTGCACCGGGTGCTGCTACTTATTACTGTGTAGTGCTACTGAAAGTGTCTGTGTGCAGAACACAGTTACACTTCTCACTCATCTTGCTCAGGAGGGTCAGAAAGCCAGTCTGAGTAAGCTGCAGTTTATAAAACAGGAAGTAACATTTTTGGGTCATGGTATTACCCCTCAGGGAAAGTCCCTATCTGAGAAAAGAGTAGCTGCTATTATAAACGTACCAAAGCTAACCACAAAGAAACAAATGCTCTCTTTTCTGGTTATGTGTTCATATTATTTTATCCCTAATTATGCCATTTTAGAACAACCCTTACGACAACTTACACTTACAAAGAGCTCTGGCTCTGCTTTGCAGTGGATGGAAGAGGCAGAGATAGCATTCTGCAATATGAAAACTCTATTATCAATGACTCCAACCTTGGGCATTCCAGATCCACAAAAACCTTTTGTGCAAATGGTAGATGAGAAGAATGCATTCATAACATCCGTTTTATTACAAACTCATGGTGACAGATTACATCCAGTTGCATATTTCTTTAGTAAACTCAACCCTGTAGCAGCAGGTTTTCGTGTTTACGTGCTGTTGCAGTGGCCGAAAAGGCTGTTTTGGCTTCAAGAGAATTTGTGGGTTACGCTGATCTAACTCACATGATACCTCATGCGGTTTCTATGATTTTATTGAAACAGAAAACATCTCATCTGTCAACAGCCCGTTGGTTGAGGTATAACACTGTTTTACTTGACATGCCTAATATCACTGTCAAACGCTGTACAATACTTAACCCTGCGACACTCCTCCCCACAGAGGGGGGTGGTGACGAAAATCACTGCTGTATGACTGCCCTAGACCAAATTTGTAATTCCTGACCAGACTTGTTAGACATTCCCTTACCTGACTGTGACTTTGTTTATTTTGTAGATGGGTCTGCATCACGGGACCCCACAACAGGCATTAATAATGTTGGCTTTGCAGTGACAACAATTTCACAAACGATACTTTCTCATAAATTTCCGTCTAATTTATCAGCACAAGCTGCTGAACTAATTGCTCTCACATCTGCATGTAAGCTGATGTCAGATAAACAAGTTACTATTTACACAGACTTTAGATATGCATTTGGAGTTGTTGATGATTTTGGTGCTTTGTGGAAACAAAACATTTCTCAAGTTAGATGGGAAACCAATCTTAAATGCTCAATTTGTTTCTGACCTTTTAGAAGCTATACTTCTCCCCAAGCAGATTGCAGTCTGCAAATGCGCAGCGCACACGCGAGTTAATGATTTTGTTTCTACAGGAAACGACCGAGCAGATGCAGTTGCAAAACTAGCTGCCAAGTGTCCAAGGCGAAGAGCTTGCCTGTGTAAAACTCAACTGTAACCACACACAGGTTTCGTCTTTTTCTTTTTTTACAGCAGCACAGACAGAGAAAGAGATGGAGAAAGTCTAACTGTACGATTAAAGATGGTATTTAGGAAGGACCAAATGGGTTACCATGTTTGCCTAAATATTTCTTTCCACATTATGCCAAGTTGACACACGTGTTAGATCATGTGTCAAAAGGGGAAGATGGTGGAGCAATTGTCAGCATCATGGTATGTAAAGGGTTTTACAACCTATGCTGATTTGTGCCACACATAACGTTGCAAAAGGTACACAAATACCTATACCTGCACATCCACCACAAGGAGGACCATTTGACCATCTAATGATGAGTTTTATTGAATTAACCCCATGTGAGGGAAAGAAATATTGCTTGGTCATGGTGAATATGTGGTAAAAATAGGTAAAAGTTTTTTCTACCTCAAAACAAGATGCAGCAGCAGTAGCAAGGGCACTGCTAACCAAAATTGTACCCAGGTGGGGTATACCTAAGAAAATTAGCTTAGACAATGGCACACACTTCGCAAATGAACCAATAGAACAAGTGGGTAATATTTTAGGGATAGACATGAGGCAACATATTATCTATCCTCAGGGGGAGCAGTGGACAGAGAAAATGGCACAATTAAAATAAATTGGCTAAATGTTGTGAAGAAACAGGACTCACATGAGTAAAGGCACTTCCAATTGTCTTAATGTATATAAGAATGAGAAAATGATCAAGAACAAATTTGAGCCTATTCAAAATTCTGTTTGGCAGACCACCCTACATAGGGGTACAACCCAGAGACTCCCAACTGCCTTCTATATTTGAATATGACTTGATAACTACTGTAAGGAAATGTCTTCTCTGTTATCAAATGTCTCTGTGCAGGTAAAAGCAGTACAACAACCACAAGCTGAAACCAGCCTGCATAATCCGAGGCCAGGAGATTTTGTGGTAATAAGAGACTTCAGACGAAAGCACTGAAAAGTGAAGCAGTGGAATGGACCATACTAGGTGCTTCTGACAACCTACACAGCTGTTAAGGTCACCAAAAGAGCCATGTGGGTACACGCCAGGCACTGCAGGAAAGTCAATGACCCGAATCAGGAGATTGAGAAAGAAGACAAAACAAATGCAAAAAGATCTTAAATTGATGTGGAAACACTTCTTACCACTCACAGCTGAAGAGTATGCTCAGTTAAGACACCCTGAATGGAAACCAATAAGAGTGTTTGATCCACCATCAAAGAGCCAAATAGTACACACACTGGGAAGACGTTGGCTGAGGAAAACAAAAGAACTGCTACACACTGATTAATAAGTCCTTGTGATACTTGCCACAATTGCCCACACATGGCAGGACTGGAGAGGTGAAAAGTTTAAAAGATTTACAAAGATATATGCTGTATCACAACAAGGGCATAGACCGACAGTAAGGTAATTGTAACAGCCAAACCAACCAAGTTGCATATCACTCACTGGGAGTACGAAGGAGGACAGTATCCATCCAAACTAAAACCTGTAAACTTCATTGCTGTGCTAGGTGGAATAACTACATTCTTTTAGTGAGTGTGGGGTCACCCACCAGCTGAAGATTGGGCAAATTTACAAGCTTACTACCCTGATAGTTTTCAGAGGTTCCCCAGAATTAGGAGGTGAAGATGGAAAAAAACGGCTATGGAACCCCTTCGGAGGAATTCCTGGATTATGTGGCATGTTAAAACTACTTTGTTCCTGGCATGCATAGTGGAAATTGTTTGTACAATAGCTTTTATGTCATCTCAGAAAAGTGAGACACCAGGGAATGCTCAGCAGAAACTACATAAACAACAGAAATTATACTGCCAAACCTCGTCATTGGAGAGCAGCTCAAAAACTGTACAGGGAACCAGTACAGGTCATGGTAGAAATAAATTCAATGGTAACCTTTGAGTGTAACCCCCCTAAATTCCGCACATGCTCTCGATGGAGTGAACCAGTGTATGTTTGCAAAAAAACATGTGCATGGAGGGACGTGGTGGCATATACAAAATTGTACAAGAGCAGCTGGGAGGGTACAGAGATTTCAGATTAAATGCAATGGATGCTAGGACACCACTTGGGGCTGTACAGACATAAAGGCATGAAGGTGATGCTGACAGGTGCACAGAATAAAGACACAGGCACATATTGGTGTGCTGTTGACAGAGGGGGAAAAGACTACTACCAAGAAGTGAGATTGACTGTAATCCCGAAAACCCCAGAACCAGTCAAAGAATTACTTGCTGAACAAAAACCACAAGATGAAGACTTGTGGCTCACAACTGAAGTGAGAAATGGAGGTAATCCTGAAGTGTAGAAAGCAATGTTTCTATGCAAAGGTAACAAAGCCTGTGCATTAGATGTACTACAGAAACAAGAGTTAAAAATCAACAAGAGCTGTTGGTGGTTCTTACGACCCCGAAGTGGCTAGGGTACTGGGGTCGAACATTTAAAAGACAGACATTAAAAACATACACACAAACAACGTGCGGACAAAGATATTGTGCAAAAAAAGTGGTTTATTAAAGTAAGTGCTGAGCAAAATATAAAGGTCGATATATAAACAAAGAAAGTGGGATATGTACAATATTTACAATATTGACATGGACAGATGATCAACAAGACAGGATGGGTACGGGAAGTAGGGACGTGGGCGGCGCTAAATCAAAGAAAATAACAAACCCAACCCTCTAACTTACACATATTCTCTAATCCTGTCTATAAGAAAATGTGAAAATGAAAAGTCTTCAGCGTCCGAGACGCCCTAACTAGACTGCACTCTCTAACAGAAAACAAAAGTACAAGAGGTGGTGCTCGCCCCTAACCTAATGTACTAGACAGAGTCAGTCCCTACGTGTTGCAGTGTGTCACGTGACGTTCTTACCTGTCGGCTTCTCCCCGGCCTCGTAACATATAACACACTCAAATATGTACAGTGAGGGGGAGAGGGAACAAAAATATGTAACAAAGGTAAAGTGTACTGTGACGCGGCGCACCGAGGCAGTCAGCATCGTACTGGCAACGGACGCGCCGCACCTGCCCGAGCTCATCACGGGCGGACCGGGCACAGCTGTGCCGCGTTGCCGCCGGCTTCCGCCCAGAGGGAGATGAGGCGAAGACAGGAGGAAAGATAAAAACTGGACTGAACGCGGGATCTGACAGTGCCACCAGCCGGAGATACGTTGCGTGTCCCCCGCAACCGCCGAGAGCAGCGAGTGGCCGAAAGCCAACTAGAGCACGAGCCACCGTGCACTCGCGTCGCCAGGAGGGACACAACCCCGAGCACGAGCCGCACCAACCGCACCAGCAGCCAGCCCGGCTGCTTCCCCCACGCATCTCTCACTCACCTTTCCGTAATAAATCCACCCTCCGGGGTATTTTTGAACCGCCTACCTTGTCGTGTGATTCCTCACCCGTGACAGTACACAACGGGGAAAACAACACAGCCAAAATGGGATAAAGTATAAAACAGACTGCAACAAAAATAACAAGCACAAAACAGCAACAACATGGGGCTTGCGAGTGGTCTGGCGTGCTTTTAAATGGGAGGGTCTTTTCTGATTGGTAACTGCAGAATGATGACGTCAGCAGTAATGAAGATTGACAGGTGACAGGACCAATGACCGGGTAAGTGGGAAAGTGAAGGTGAGCAAGAGAAAAGACAGCGGAGAAACACATAACACAGCACAGGCACGTAACAGTGGTGTTTGCCATTGTCACACGCCTGGAGAGCAGCACCACTGAGAGTGAAAGCAGTGAATGACACAGAATGCAAAATACCACAACCAATCACCACAGTACTAAGAACAATATCAAACTTATTGCAAGGAATGAAGCCAACCCAACAAAGCGGTACTGACTGTACCAATGAAACTCCTAACCTGAAACAAGAAACCTGACTTCATTACTCCACCAATTAGAGTTATGCCAGACATAGGGGATGTATGCGTGTGCTCTCCAAAACGCACTAAGCGCATACTCGGATGGTCTGACTGTAAAATAAGGATTGATATTTGATAAGCTGAATGACACGTTGCCAGCGGTGGTGTGGGTATGTAGAGACAAAGCTTATCATTACATTCCAGCCAAGACTTGGAAGGGCTGCTGTTACCCAGCGTTCATCTCCATGGGAACTACTGTGTATCTCAAGAACGACGCATCGGCAGGGAAGAAGAGATCCGTGCTACTGCCAGATGAGATGGCAGGTAACTACAGAGGACACAAGCTGTGGGACCCATGAACAAAGCGGGGACCTGCAGTAGGATGGTCTCTGTTCCTAGGAGGAGGTACAGCAGCGACAATTAACAAGATGAATGGTTTAGCATGGCAAGTCTTAGCATTAGCAAACAGCACTGAAACTGATGAAATGACCAAAATAAGGGATGCTGTAGTGCAGAATAGATTAGTGTTAGATATGTTAACAGCAGAAAGAGGTGATGTTTGTAAAATGTTAGGAATATCATGTTGGTTTCACCTTACTGATATAATAGCCCACATGAAAAGTGCCGTAAAAGCGTCAACACAGGGAAGTGACTCCTGGCTGGGTTGGTTATCTCACCTGTGGGGAGGTTGGGGCTATTGGTTAATTCACACATTACTGCCAATAAAAACAATTGTTGTTCTGATATTCTTGTTTTTACCATGTATTACCATAGGTAATATTGTTGAAAATGACTCAATAGCCTGAAGAGATTATGTCTGAAGACAAGCAGTAAAGCAATTTAGGTCAATAGTACCCAAGTGAGTATATAATGTAAATATGAATGACAACCTCCTTATGCCATACAACAGACATGTCTATGTGTCACAAAAACAGTAACTGCTATATTTCAAACTCTGAGATTATGAATCTGTATGTGAAAACCTGAGAGGGACAGCATGCAGAAGATGGTTACTCAGATGCTTTGTGTGTTAATAATCTATTCATTTCTTAAGGTTGTCAAAATGACTAAAAGGGGGGAAATGTGGAAGAAATTTTTGTATTAATGAATATAGCATTAACATTGTCTATGATTTTTACTGTGAAACTTGAGACATCTGATTCTGTTTTATCTTTAGCTGTCATGAAAATATGCTGATGATGCCAACTTTATGCACCTCATCCTAGGTAGAGGAAACGATTGCACTGTTGAGCATCTGCAGAATCTGTTTCCTACTTCTGCAGAGGAGATTTTGAGGGTGGAGGGGGCTAAGACTTAATGAGATTGGTATACTTAAACCTTCTATATAAGGTGATAAACTGTGAACATTGGATACTGATTGGTGAATAGCAGATATATGTTCAGATGAGCATGGGCCAATGACAACCGGAAACACCCCAAATGTACCATATATAAGCTTAATGCAAACACTCAACTTTGAGATCTTTAACCCATCTTCAGAAGCTTTACCTATTCATAACTGATCTCCCTTGCAAGAAATAAAATATTACAAAGACAAATTGTATCTGACAAATCTCTCATTTCAAAAACAGAAGATCTTCTCTAGGAGTATAGTCGGGGCTTAAGCACTGAGCCCTGCGGTACTCCATACTAGACTTCTGATCGGTTTGACACCTTTTCACTCAAAGCAACAAACTGGAATTGGTCAGATAAATATGATTTAAACTATGCCAGTGGAGTTTCATTTATGCGAACATAATTTTCAAGCCTATTTAGTAGAATGCTTTGGTCAATAGTGTGACAGGCTGCGCTAAAGTCGAGTAATACTACAAGAGAGATGCAGCCACAATTGGCTGACAAGAGCAGATTATTTGTCACTCTGATGAGAGCAGTCTCTGTACTATGATATGGCCTCAATCCTGACTGGAAATTCTCACAAATACCATTTCTTTCCAGGAATGAGCATATCTGTGAAGACACCACCTTTTCCAGTATTTTTGAGATAAAAGGTAAATTTGAGATGGGTTTGTAGTTTACTAGTTCACTAGTATCAATTTGTGGTTTTTCAATAAGGGGTCTGATAACAGCTAGTTTGTAAGGATTTGGGGCCAACACCAATGGTGTATTATTAATGCTATGTAGAGGATATATAATTTCAAGGAGCATCTCTTTCAGAAACCTGGTAGGTATAGGATCAAGCATAGATGTTGTTGATTTAGATGACTAGATTTTTGTTTGAGGGTTTATCCCTATCTATAGTAGAGAATGACTGGAGTTGTTCCTTGGGCACCATCTAATGTTATTGTGTTGCAGGCAGTTGCATTTTTTTTCTCTGGCAGTATCTATTTTGTATCTATAAATCCCTAACCCTAACCCTATCTAAACTGTCAGAATTTTAATTTAGCCACTTTGTCAAATAGATATCTAGGGTTATGTTCATTTTTCATCTAAAAGATTTGAAAAGTAGACAGATCTGGAGCTTTCTGTAATTTGAAACATTCTCCTTCCATGCTATACGGAATACCGCCAGTTTTGTTTGCTTCCATTTATGTTCTATTTTCCAGACTGCCCTTTTCAGGGCCGTGAGTATGCACGTTATACCATTGTGTTGGACTACTCGTTCATTATCCACGTGGATAATAAAATCACCAACAATTTGGACTTCATCGGTGGCCAGTACTACTTGTGGTAAAAAACCAGCAAATTCTTTGATGAAGTCTGTGTGGTACCCTGGTGGCCTGTAGACAGTAGCCAGTAGAAATGACATAGGCTGCTTATTTACCCAAGATGAAGTTATATTGAGCACCATTACTTCAAAATTGTTTCAACTAAAGTCAGATCTTTGGGTAGCTGTAAATTTTTCCTATAAAGTGCAGCAACACCTCTATCACTACTTCCCTGCCTTCGTAACCTACCCAGCACCCCAAGCAGGCAGATCACGAGCTTGGATGTGGAGAGGGTCATAGCAATTGTTCCTATCACTCCAAAAGAGAGGTACCACAGTGCACAGGTCACCATCCTTTCTAGCTATGAATTAAATGTTGGGGAAGCGCATCAACCCAAAGGCCAGCATTAGATCACCAAGGGAAAGACACAGGTTTACAGACAGGGAAACCTTACTATGGAAATTATACATATGGCATTATTCTAAGAGAACCTTTACATACGGGCACCTAGCACAGTATAAGGGATGACCATGGCATGCACACGAATTCTGGGCCTGACATGAGGCTCCTCTGCCAAACCTCCACACTGATGGGTGCGGGAAACTCAATGCAGGGTTAGCCAACTAGGGGACTCCTGCGGAGGAATAAGGATATCTGTTTCCTCCGCCTAAGGGGGGCACTACAAGAAAATACACTGAGCATGTCCTACCACCCATTACCTATTGGGCCCTAACACACAGGAGGACACGGACTACGGACAGGTCCCAAGAGGGAAAGAGAGGTGGCCAGTCAGCAAAAATGCTCCACTTCATGATGTACACCCACCTGGTAGGAGTAGTTCTATCCTGAGTTATAGTGTCTATCAAACCTAGAGGTAGACCACTCAGGACCCTACAGGGTGCCATACAGTGCTCTGACCCTTAGAAAGGTCCTTCCTTAGGGGAATCTGCAAGAAAGAGGCTGTCATGAGGAGCATCATGTCTGAAAACCAGGTCTGGGTGGGCCAGTACTGCTCAACCAGCAAGACCTTGCACAGAGTCTGTGCCTGCACTGCATCAATGAACGAAACCGGTACAAAGCCAGGAACGCTCCCAACAAATCAATGTACTTAATGTACAACAGGCATCAAGGTCCCATCCAGAAACCCAAAGCTGCCTGCCCATTGCACACAGTGCCCCAGCCCATCTGTTGTAACAACAACTTGTCTGGACACTTGTTCTAAGGGCCCCCTGGCCTGTAGAAACAATGTCCAACCAAGGAGTTCAGGTTCGATGACAGGATGTGATGGTCACACAGTGTGTTCCATGACGTCATGCCCATCTCAGGTCATGTAGCCAGTGCTACAGCAATGTCTTATGCATAAGGCCTAGTGGGGTGACCACAGCCGTAGATACCAAATGCCTCAGGAGCCTTTAAAATAGTGTCAGTGTGACCGATGTCTTGGTTTTTAACAGGTTCAAGCATCGCATCAGTTACTAAATGTGCTTGTCAGAGAGGTGCACCACCATACTGACAGAGTCCAACTTCATACGAGAAAAGAGATGCTCTGAGTTGGGAAGAGCTTGCTCTTTTTCACAGTAGTCCCAAAGCCCCAGATGGCTGAAGTGCCTGAGCACCAGGTCCCTGAATTCGCACAACAGCTCCTGAGAGTGGGCCAAAATGAGCCAGACAACAAGATAAGTGAGAATGTAAACACACACTTCCCTTAGTGCGGCAAGGGCAGCCTCCATGACTTTGGTGGACAGGGACAGCCTGAAGGGGAGGACTTTGTACTGATATGCCCAACTTTTAAAAGCAAACCGAAGGAACGGCCTGTGTCGAGTATACATCCCTCAAGTTGATTGAACCAATCTTGGGCACAAATGTACGAGAGGATGCATTTGTGCATTAACTACGTTGAAAGGTAGCTTGTGCAAAGGCCAGATCAAGACTCGCAGATCTAAAATTGGCCGTAGCCCATGTCCTTTGATGGGCACAATGAAGTATGGGATTTAGAACCCCAACTTCATCTCGGCTGGAGGGACAGACTTTTTCGTCAGGAAGCAGCAGAGGGAGTTTGATCCCTTAAGAAAAAAGATAGCCATGACCGTAGTGTCAGGATGGGTATGCTTTCACAGTGAGAACTTGTTGGCATGTTTTTCTACTACTTGAAGGTGATTGGGCACCCAAGCAAGACCCCATACGTCAGTACGTTGACGTAACGTCAAGCGTGACTGAAAGGTACCAGAATCAACACAGTGAACACACAGCTTGCACACTGCATTAGCATCTGTTGTTAAACAGGAAAAACTGCTACAGGACACGCTAACACTAATTTAAAAACTTCTGATCTTAAACCTATCTATGTATTTATTTGGGTCTCACAAAAAAAAACAGAAGACCTGAAATTTAGGTAACAGGTAAAAAAAACAATTCATACACATTACAATGTATCCTATGTAGTCACAAACTGCCACAAGAGTATTCACATAATTGTAACAACTTGCAATCTTAATCTATAATTAAAATAATATTTTTAATATATTTAATGTTTTTAAAAGAATAGCATAGTTAAAAATAGAAAATTATTAAATTATTATTTGTCTCATAATGTCTCATATATGCTTCATAAATGCATCTACAATCTCTTGTAAGGTATCTGGTCTGGAACGAAGCACTGGGGTCATTTGTAGGAACAGTGCCATAAAGCCATAAAGCACCACTTGATATCTTGTCCCAGGCCTCGTTTCCTGCTTCCCCCCCATGAGGCATGGATACCCTAATTTCCACATCTGGTTTTTCCCCTTCCTTCTTACCCCCCTCTGCTTCTGGGCTCAGATCAATAGAGTTTGCTGAATATATATATATACAACATACCGTGTAATGTCATTGAGTTTTCATGTTCATGTTTGGTATCATTTTAAAGGTCATGGTGCGATTGATAAAAAGGTCTAACTTCCATTATTGTGGGATAAAGTATATTAGAGGGTAAAAAACATAACAGAAAATCTACACTTCTGCTATGGGTGTGCCTTTTACAGGACATCTGGCACCAGAGGTTTTCCAGACCACGGGAAACTGACCATAAAGTTTACTACTCTTTGTCTCTCAAGGGTATTTAAGGTATACTGGCAAACAACCCAGGGAAGAATCTGTAACCAGAACTTCCCACACCATAGCCGTGTGTCATCATTGCCAGGTATGACTTGAACTTTGTTACTTATGCTTTTGTATTTCCTATGTTGACCATTTTTTATTATTGTAGCTTGAATCACATCTTGTGATTATTGTAAATTGATTGATTTAAGTATAACCTGCCTGGCAAAATAAATTGTTAATTTGATTATTGAAAATGTGTCAGTTAAAATATGTTATATTACATATGTGTTTAAGATATAGTTCAAACTGAAAAC
>JAZGTJ010008525.1:3269-20876 GCA_036877575.1 Botia almorhae
CGCTCTCTCTCTCATCTCTCTGTCTCTCTCTCTCTTTTCCTGTAGCTGTCTTCAGACACATTTTTGTGGGAACATCCCCACACAATTCTTAGTCCTTCACACTGTCTGACCCTCTCTCTCTCTCTCTCTCTCTCATCTCTCTGTCTCTCTCTCTCTGATGTATTTTGGAGATGATGTATTTTGAAGATGATGTGTTTTGGAGATGATGTATTTTGGGATTGTGGATCCTGCAGCAGCATGGGCAGGTTGCTCGTGTGTCATGGAGGGAATGATCAGTATTGGGGTCATGTGGGCACTTTCGGGTGCTCGACTGGCCAGCAGGGCAGGTTCACGGGTCAGAAAGCTTCTGAGGACTCAGAACCGGCAGTTAGATCACATGTGTTCATTAAGGGCAGGTAAGCTGGAAAATTGATATCTGAAGATGGTTTGGCTTCAAAATATGGTGTGATGCAGCTGGCAGGAATGTTTATACAGTGAGCACAGCGTGTGATTTCAGACACAGCGTTCATGAAGATCATTGTTGGGAAGCGCAGCATTATTTCAGTCTGATTCATGATCTGTTGTGCGGCGTCTCGGGGTCAGACGCGCTGTGTGGAGCGTGTGAATGTGACTGTGTGTGTGTTTATGTGCTTTTTAAGTGTGTTTGTGTGAACTCTAGGTCACTGTTTTCCATTTCTTTCAGCACCATCCTAGCTAACAATTTTAGGTTGTGAGAACATTTCCATAATGTTCCCATTAAGTAACAAATGTTAAACGTTCTTTTGAACGTTCTAAGAATGTTCAAAGCATCCAGTTTCATTCATTTTATTATCATTGTTACTTGGTTATAAGAATCTTTTTAAATTTTCCAGATGATGAGTCTTTGTATTTTGTGCATGTAAGAGACACACTGGAATATGAAAGTTAAAAGCTTTCTGGTGTCTCATTTAATTGGATTATGGTGACATTCTCTTTAATAAATTGCCATTTGTTCCAGTAAACATTAAAAAAGCTTTTTAATAACTTTAAGACTAATCAGATTCAGAGCTCTTCTGTCCGTAGCTGCTGATGCGTCTTTTCAGTTTTAAGATCTGCGTGCTGGATTATTTTTGTACAATGTGTCTGAAGAAAACAAAGGGCTCTTGGATTTGTCTCGCAGTGCTGGACTGAGCTGAGCGAGACTGATCTGTGCGTTCAAACAGAGGAAACAAATCATGGGCTGATTTTGGACTCTGAGGGGATCTTTAAAACCTGTCAGGATGTTGAACCTGCTGTATTTCACCACAGAATCAAATGAAAACTAAAAAATCATATGCTGTAGAAAAAAAACAAAGCACATTTTTTGACTTCCTGTAGTTCTAAATTTATTGTCATTGCTATGCAAATACACAAGGTCAATTGTAACGTATTGAACATTGCGCTAGTATTTAGTGTACTGAAATCAGAACACACATTCTGATTAAACATGCTGATAAACTCTGAATACACTGTAAATGGCTTTAGATAAAAGCGTCTGTATATGCATCCATACTTGCGTTACATAGTTACTTTGACCTCTGACCTCCATTACTGTTGTAGGAGCTGGAGAATGCAGAGGGGGAGGAGTGTCCAGTGGACATGTTCATGCCGGCGACGCCTGCATCTCACGCCGGCCCGGACGTCTACATCCTGCCTCTCACCGAGGTCTCGCTGCCCGTCGCCAAGCAACCGGGCCGATCAGGTGGGTCGGCGTGTTTCACATTGATGAGAACTCAGTTATTGAAGCAGAAGCAGATGTGGAATCACTTAAGCATTTTCTTCTCAGTGAAATATCCTCTCTGACCCTCTCCTGCACAACTGCCACAGCAGTTTCACACGCTCTGATGGACTGAGTTTTTCAGAGGACATTGTTAATGTGTTTGGTCTTGCTTCCAACCCACAAGTCCTCCAGTGTAAAATCCCAAAGGGACCAACGCCCTGCTGCTGTGGCCCAGCCTACACAATTCCTTGCTAGGGTGAACGCGCTCCCACAACCCTGCATTGCTCTGGACCTCTGGACAGCTGCTCTGTGCAGATTAGCTATAGAAGTGAATGAGTGCTTTAGTTCTGAATGAGTTTTCTTATATACATAAAAAATGTGCAATATATATCATACATTTCATAAATCTTATATATCAAAAACATTGTTCTGAAATTGTTAAGATTAAATAATTAGTTTTTTCGCAGTGTGCAGACACGATGCGTACACCTCGACTTTCAGCAGTTAAAGAAACTGATTCTGTGCGTGTATGTTAAAAACACAAAGTACGTTGTGCTCACATTTATAACCAAACTTTTCTTCAGTTGAAATCTAAAAGTTGTCACCAAAGCGTTTTAAGTTTCCGTTTTCCACTTCCTCTCGCTTGATCTCGAGCTGGAACACATCTGTCTGTTACATAACTCCACCCCAGACAGACTACAGAAATATTCCTCAGCATGTGAGGAATCCGGGAGAGGCTATGAGCACACTGTCTCTCTCTGTCTCTCTGTGCACAACATCAGCAGAGTCTGACAGTGATGTGATTGGCGGAGGCTGTGATTGGTCACATTCAGCTGTCGCACCTTTACAAGAACAGAAAGACAAAACAAAGTTAAAGTTACGGATTGCAGCTTTTAAGTAGGAGTGTCTGAAATGATGTGGTGAAAGATCTTCAGTGCTCTACCTCATTTAAGACACTGAAGCAGCTGCTCTGTCTCACTCGCTCTGGGTCTTCATTCAGACATGTTATTATCTCACTGAGGAGTTAGTGAGGCACAAGACAGAAGTTAACTGCAGTTTTCCATCCGATTCAGAATGTTTGAGCCAAATAGTTTATGCATTTCAGAATACACCCTAGCACAGCTGTGCTCACACACCCTCAACTCTTTTATTTTGAACGTTCTAGGAATGTTACTAACATTTATTACTGGATTATACGTTTTATTGTTTATATTTTGTTCTCATTTCTGTATCTTTGTTCTCTTCTATCTTTTGCCCACATCGATTGTTTGTGATTTGTTTACCAGCTCTTTACTTTGTGGTGTCAGGCTGAAACTCTGGTGATTAAAAGCGTCTGTGTTTTCACACACTCTGTGGTACCAGGCAGCACCAGCGGCGACAAACAGTCTGAGAGTCCAAACAGCCTCTGCATCAGCACACGAGCACAAAACTACGAAAAGGAGACATCATGTCATAAACACGTACAATGAATCGTCTGTTTGTCGTCATGATGAGACGAGAGAGAGACAGAAAGACAGTGATGGGTTTTTGCGATGACAGATATGTGAAGCTCTGTCTGATAAGGGCTTGAATGATACAGGAAATCACTCTGGTACAACCAGCGGCGTCTCCATCCATTGTCATAGATCTTCTGCAGTTCAGGAGAATGGTGTTAAACCATCTGTTCAGTCTTCTGTCTTCTGTCTTAGCGTTTGTGAGATCTAATGTCAGTGTCACGCTGAAGATTTGCGCAGATCTTTGGGGAAGGATTTAGGAGGGTGATTTTCCTCTCAGGATTCTGAAGAGACTTCACTCAGTGTTTTTAAGATGCTCAGTCATACACGTCCGGTGTGTCATTCAGAAGTTTAAAAGTGATTCTCAGGATTTTTGTTTTTCTCTTGTGTATGCATTCAGTTTTTCATTTAATGGACCTAACGTACGTGTTTACTGTACAATGGGGTCCAAAAGTCTTAGACCACTTGTAAAAATCAAAAAGTGTTTTTCATTGTTCCCAGTTGTTTTCATTGGAAATGTGAAATATTATGAATCATAACAATTTTACTGAATTTAAATTAAAAATAGGGTTCCAAACATTGTAGTATTTTGGTATGTCTGCTTTGCTTTAATGACAGCATGCTCTTCTGTTTGTAGTTCAGCTCCTGAGATCCACAGATCTCGGCCGCCACAGTCTGCTGTACATAAAGGAGATCGGACATGGCTGCTTTGGCAAGGTAAATCTCCTGTTTATGTGTTTACTTTGCCGACATGCCTGTTGTAAGGGGAACGTTCTCAGAACATTAAATGTTTTTTTTAATGCTAATGTTAAATATCATATCAAAAACATTATTTTTACATTCTTAGTGGACTGTTACAGGATTAAAAACTCTTGCTTTCTCCCTGCGAGATTTTCTTTGTAGCTGTAAATTCCACAAGCGTTTCATAAGAGTATTTGTCTCTCTTGAATTCTCATTGTCTCTTTCTCTCTGCTTTGTTGTTTTGTAATACACATACACACATCTTTCCATTAAATGGGTATTTTCATCTGTCTGTCTGTCTCTCTGTCTGTGTGGCTGCATGTTTATTAAATTCCCATGTGGTTTGTTTTGTGTTCATCTGTTTCGTTTTGACCGTCTTTTTTTTAACATGTTTCCTGGGCTTGATTTTAAATCTTTTTTTGGGGTTTCGTTTGTGTTAAATATCTGTATTCCATTGCTTTCCTTCCTGTTTGCCCATTATCTTCCTGTGTTTGTATCTCTCTGTCTCACCCTGTCCATAACTGTGTGTGTTGTCCATTTCCTCTCTGTTATACCTGTCTGTGCCTGTTGTCTTCGCTTCACGTGTTTGTGTGCGTGTCTGTCTGTTGTCATTCACAGGTAGTGCTGGGGGAGGTCAGCTCTGGTCTCAGCAGTATCCAGGTGGTAGTTAAAGAACTCAAAACCAGTGCAAGTGTTCAAGAACAGATGCATTTCCTGGAAGAAGCGCGACCGTACCAGTAAAATAACGCGCTCTTTATTTCCATTTTCATCCACACTCCTTGTTGCTGAATATATAAATGTATTTAAATGTATTATAAATGGATTGTGGCTGAAACTCTCTGCAGGTCTCTGCAGCATCCGGCTCTGGTACAGTGTCTCGCCCAGTGTACAGATGTTACACCTTATTTACTGGTGATGGAGTTTTGTCCTCTGGTTAGTACTTTTGACTCTCTGTCCATCTTGTTGTATTTTCTCTCTGCTGGAGGAGATCTGATTTCAGGTGTAACAAACCTGTGTGTCAGAATACATATCACAGTACATTATTATTAGTGTTTACAGTGTTATTAGTACATAATTATTCACTTTACAAAGCCTACAGAATATCATTTTAGAGACAAGAATGTCAGGGACACCTGGGCAGTTTTTTCCCAATTTTCATTATTGACACACAAAAATCTGCCCTGATGATATTTTGCTGTATACCGCCCCCCAGTGGTTTGCTGAGAAACATCAGGCTGCCATGTGTGGACACTGATTGGATTTCCCCCTGTGTGATGGATTGCATGTTTTGTTTATTTCCATGGCAACAGGGTGATGTCAAAGGTTACTTGCGCAGCTGCAGGGCGGCAGATGATTCCGTGACCCCTGACCCCTTACTGCTTCAGAGGATGGCGTGTGAGATCACTTCAGGTCTACTGCATCTTCACAAAAACAACTTCATCCACAGGTGTGCAAAAACAGGCGGTTCCTTCCCTCTACCGCTGACATGATGAACAAGCCTGTTTACACTTTATAACAACAGAAACTGCATGTGTGTTACATTGAATATAACTGGTATTTGAAGCCAATGCTGTTCTTCAGGGAATTAGACAGAGGTGTTCATACTTCATCTCATGGTTTCTTCCTGTAACAATCTCCTGATGCTGCCTGAGTGTGCATACTCCACTCCAGCATCAGTGATTTTGTTGCCGGGGGTTACCACACAGCTACAAGCAACTTCAGCCTTTCATTGGCAGGAGACTTCACAGTGTATATATCATGTGTGTTGAAGTGTTCCTGGAGACACTTGTATCTGTTTTACTTTATAACTGTTGATTTTCTGAGGTTTCTGAGGTAAATGTCATATCTGATCTGTAGTTTTACTCGTGTGCTTTGTTCTTTATAGTGATTTGGCTTTAAGGAATTGCCTGCTCACATCAGACATAAACGTCAAGATCGGAGACTATGGACTAGCACACAGCAAATATAAAGTATGTGAATGCCAATGGGTTTATCTTTATTCTGTCTACAGTTTTAATAATGACAATCAGGTTGCAGTCAAGCCCTTCACTGATCAAAACACACCTCACACACTCTTCAAACCTCGTCCTGCAGGATGACTACTTTGTGACCTCAGACCAGACCTGGGTTCCTTTACGCTGGACTGCCCCTGAGCTAGTGGATGAGGTTCACGGTAACATGCTGGTTTTGGACCAGACGAAGGAAAGCAACATCTGGTTAGTACCTCCATGAGAAGTGATAGCAATAGCAATTCTGTTATGAATAATATAGTATAATATATCCTGATACACTGTAGTGTTATAGATTAAGGCCTTTGTTTAGCAGGAAGAAAATTATAACTGCAAAAACATGTCATGATGATGTCATGATGATGTCTCTATGTCATGATGATAGTATTTTAGGTCTAGTTATTTTTTTGTTGTTACATTGATACAAATTAGTGTAGAAGGATATTTTTTATGTGTTTCTGTAGCTCAATTGGTAGAGCGTTACGCCTGCAGCACAAAGGTTGTGGGTTCGACTCCAAGGGAATACATGTACTTATAAAATGTGTGACTTTAATACACTGTAAGCAGCTTTGAATAAAAGCATCTGCCAAATGCATAAATGTAGATGTACAGTGCACTAATGTGTTATTTATAAAACGCTGTTGAGTGTACAGCTGGCAGAAAACTCTTCTGTGTGTTTCTCTGTGTGTTTAAGGTCACTTGGAGTAACTGTCTGGGAGCTGTTTGAGTTTGGCAGTCAGCCATACCGTCATTATTCTGACAGACAGGTTCTGAGCTATGTTGTGAAGGAGCAGCAGTTAAAGCTGCCCAGGCCTCTTCTTAACTACCCCCTGGCTGACCGCTGGTGGGTGTCTAAAAAACTTTGTATTGCTCTTCGTACTCATTTCATGATCACTTTCCAATAAAAGGTGAAGTTTTAAACGACTTTAATTGTGTCTTCTCCGATATAAACTTTGTCTCACCGGTCATTGTCTGCTTTCATGATTATGTGTGTGTGTGTGTCTCATCAGGTATGAAGTGATGCAGTTCTGTTGGCTTCAGCCTGACCAGAGGCCCAATGCAGAGGAAGTGCATCTGCTGCTGAGCTACCTGTCTGCCAAATGTGCCAGTGAAGCAGAGGACGACTTTGAGAGACGCTGGAACTCCATGAGACCCAACACAAGCCATTCTAATGTACAAAGAGCAGGTGCACACGCAGTGGACATGCCCGTGTCATCCACCTCGTTTCCCCTCCTGAAGCAGTTTTCCACCGGAGATGGTTACCACTCTGAAGCTGGAGATGACATCCTAACAGTTACTGAAACCAGCCATGGCCTCAACTTTGAGTACAAGTGGGAGCAAGCTAAAGCTGAACAGCATTACCATTCCTCATCCACCACTGGCACTTTGGGTCAAGGTGACCCCTATTGTCAGGAGGTCTTCTACCCTCCAGGTGGAATGGCGGGGGGCTGTGCAGTTGAAGGACTTGCCTTAGGGGTTTCTCCTTCATACTACCAACCCAAGCAGCTGCACACCCCTGCAGTGGTCCCAGTCCTAAGTGCTCGTAGTCCATCAGCAGGCAACGAGTTCTACATCCGCCTTGAGGAACCCGTACAAAGCAATATTGATATGAACTTCACCATGTGTGCTTACAGTCCAGAATATGGAGGCAGCAGTGGAGGCTTTCTCACAGGTAGTGGAGACTCTGGGGAGTGTATCAACTGCCCCTCTGAAACTAAGTCAGATATATACTGGTCAGACGAGCTCCACAACTGTAGTGCCTATGATTCTGATACCAGTCCTGCTATGTCTCTAACTATGGAGCCTCTTGGAAGTCCTCTCAGGCCATGGGAGTCTGGTCACTATGTGTCGTACAAAGACATAGATGGAGGATACTACTATGAGCCATCACCTCCCAAGAGAATGGACCACTACCTGATAGAAGACTCAACAGAGCCTCTGCAAGAGAGCTGGGGGTCTCGAAGCCTGAGACAGGCTCTTGGGGAACTGGAGGATCCGTTAGGGGTGTCACAGTGCTATGCTGATCCTTATTTGGAGAACATTCAGGGTGCCATTATTGGAAAAAATGTCACAGGTGGATACTATGACATGATGGGTTCCTTACGGAAGACTATGCCAGGAAACCACTCAGTCTGCATTGACATGGCTTCAGGTGGAGCTATATTTGTAGGGCGAGATGACAGTGACTCAGAAGAAGAGGAGGATATATTTGTGGAGAGGCGTGAAAGAAGCTGGTCCACAGGCAAACCAGACAGCAACACAAGGCCGTTGTGTCAGAGGCAAAGTTCTTGTGTGCAGGAGTCATATGCAGACTTCAATTACACCATGCCAATGATGGACGTTGAGGATTCTTGGCCAGAAGATCAGAGCCTGCCCTATCACATGACCAAACCAGTCAACATCTTAGGGGCAACCGTCAAGAGTAACACTTGTTTGGTCCATGGAAGGCACGTGCCTTCAAACCCTTCACCTGAGTGCAGCTCATATCTTCATATGTGCCATGAACCCCAAGAAGCTGAAATATATCCTGTTCCATGCTGTCAGGCATTGAGCAGTTCACACTTTGTGGACCCTCTAACAGGAGCTCTTGTAAGAAACTGCTTCATGATGGATTGTGTTCCAGGGAAAAGCTTTGAGTTGCCCAAAAAAGACCAACACCTAGGTCAAGCACCTTTATCTGCTGGTCATACAGGTATGGTGTCCAAAATAGAGTCTTCAAGGGAAGGTGTAAAACAATTTGATGTCTCAAAACAATATGTGGATATTGCAGTTGGGGGCACAATCTCTAAACCAGATAAAGCTTTGCATCAAAATACAACTCCAGCAGACCCCAACACTGAAGCGGGGATCTCACAGCTGGAGAAAGCCTCAGCTGAGTTACCAAGTTTGGAGCCAGAATCAGAGCTGAGTAAAACAGTAGACAGTGGTGTGGATCATGGGCGCTCCAGTATCAGTCTGGTAGAGATTGACGACTGTAGTGATGATGACATCACTGATGTAACCTCAGGGATTTTTGGTGACTTCACAGTAGAGATTGAAACAGCTGACTACACCAATCACCCATTCAAGGCATTACAAAAACAGGTTGGTACCCCAGACTCAATGGACTCCATTGACATACCATGTACAGCATGTTCCACTGAGACACTCAGTCCTGCTTCTGTCCATCCATCGTGCTCTCCAAAGACTGTGGACAGTGGCTATGACACAGAAAACAATGAATCTCCAGAATTTGTTTTGAAGGAACTTCAAGATTCCAAAGCGTTAATACCTTTGGGAAAGGTCACATCTGAGACCTTTGTCAGCAAAGAACAAGAACTTAAGAAGGGGGATTCTGAGCGGATGGTAGGAGAAGTTGAGGTTGTAATCGCCATGACAACATCTGAAAGCTGTGATGGGGAGCTGAATGCACTGAGTGATAACACTCCATACAGAGATTCAGCCTATTTCTCTGACTATGATGCAGGTAAAGATAAAGAAAGTGAAGACGACATCAATGAACTTGAGGATCAGGAAGACGGACCAGAGGAAGTTAAAGAGGAGCTACTTCCTCCACAGGAGACAGATGGACACGAATATCTGTTGCCAGCTACTAAAGAACATGACAAATCTCCTGAACAGAGTGAAAGCATAACCTCCAAAGTTCTGCCAAAAGTAGATGAAGGTTTTTCTGCTTGTGACCCTGCCGTCTGTAGTGTGTCTCTCTCATCTCCTGAGAATGAAGTATCTACTATGCAAAATCATGATGATGTTGAAGATCTTGGAATCAGTTCAGATCATTCTGTAGAAACTGAACAATCAGAGTCCAAAATGTTCAATTCAACTGGTCCCAACACACAGGAAGATAATTCTTTTCACCTGGCCGAGACTGAGGAAAGTCCTTCTATTGAGCCACGAACCTCTGAGGATAATGTTGCAAACACCTGCATCATTGAGTCTGTTCAAGAAGTTCCAATCGCCGAGGAGACAGACAGAGTCAAAGACCTGAGCAGTAACATTATCTCTAAGGAAGAACCAGTGTCTCAGAAGGAGGTAGTGGTGCTTGAGGCAGAAAGAAACTGCTTTTCTGATTCCCCTACACAGGAGCAGCTGGAATTTAGAACCAAAGGTTCTGAAGACGGTGGGCATAGACGAAGCTCCACACGTTCTTGTTCACCTCCCCCTCCACTAGAAGGACGAACGTCTCCCACAGATGGAGAGGAGGCAGATGAAGAAGATGGCGACTCTGAGGACAGTGACGAATCAGACGAGGAGCTGCGTACATACAGCATTCAGGAACAAAGTGAGGAAAGTGAGGACGAGATCTTGCCCGCGCCTATTATCGTGAGTGACTGCAGTGACGCACACAAACTCAGAAGCCTCCTGAAGATGCCAACCCTGGCCAACGATTCACAGCTTGATGAAATGGAGACCAAAAAGAAGGTGGTATCCTTCTTCGATGATGTCACTGTTTATCTGTTTGACCAGGTAAAATTAAATTCAATGAACAATAATAAATTGAAGTACTTTATTGGGTTATTTTTCTGAAGTTGAAGTGGATCAAACTCTCTAGGAAAGCCCAACCAGAGAGCTGGTGGATCACAGCTTTCCTGCTGACGGAGAGTCAGGCAAACCGAGCGCAAAGAGCAAAGTGCCAAACCAGCAGGAAAGGGTCAACATCTCAGATGATTCTTCTGATGGAAACGTCTCGGAAGAGAGTAAGAATCATCTTTCCTTTTAGGGCTGAACAGTATTTTTTATTGTATCTATAAAGCAACTGTTTACTCGTGTGCCGTCTTTGATTTCAGGTGCAGGTCTGGAATGGGAAGATGATTTTCCTCTGTTACCCCTTCCCACATCTTCCAAGGGTTCTCCTCCAGACGTCACCACAAAGCCGAGCATATTGACCAGTAGCACTAAACCAGTGGCTCAGATCTCCCGTTTCACCGTCTCTCCCTCCAGTGTCTCACGGTTCTCCATCACACACGTGTCAGATTCAGATATGGATTCTGCAGGAGGTAAGAAAGCTGTCTTTGGTACCAACTAAACAAGAAACAGTTATTGAGCAAGTATGTGACAGTACTTCAACACGATTGCCTTGCCTTGATTCACAGCCAAGTTGAGTAATTCATCATTTCAACTGTCGGGTCAGTTTGACTTCAACATGAATAATGAAAAATATGTAAAGTAACCTTGTGATCAAACACAGATGACAATAGGCAAAAGTTACGTAATGCAGCTTTTTAATTACAACTTTATAATAACTACAAAGTGCCTTTGACGTGGTATTAGTACTGTGGCAGAGGTCAGAGAAGTATCAAACTAACTCAGTGTTGTTTTATCTCTTAAAGGCAGCAGTGAAGATGGAGAAAGGGAGTAAGTCAGACACACTCTCCTTATTTATTAGAATTTTTTAAATCTACTGGATCCCCTCAAAGACCTGACTGATGCCTCTTCATCTCCCCCTCATAAACTCCCCAGAGCCTCAGACAAAAGACTTTAATGACGCAAACATTCATATTTAAAACGAAGCATTGTAGACAGGAGAAAGTTTGGATGGATCTGATCTGTTTATTTGGAGCTACTGGAAACTGACGGTTTACAACACAAAGCATCAAATACTGTACATGTGCAGATGACCCTAAAGTAGCGTCAAGAAGAGGATGAAAAGATGAGCCAAATGTGATGAAATGAATTGTGCTGTGGAGCAGCAATGCTGTCGTTTGTGTTCATCTGAAACCAGTTTTTATTTATCACATTTCTGTCTTTATCAAGCAGATCATTTGATTGTTGGTATGTTTTACATAATATTTGGTATTGAATTATTATTATTATACATTGTTTTAATTTTAAATCAATTTCCATATCAGGCAAATTATTTTGATCATTTTTAGCTTTTCTTCTGTTTGTATCCAGAATATAAACATATATTTCCCACTTGAGTTAAAATGTTAAACCCATGAAATTAAAATTAGATTTTATAAAGCAACGACATTTTACTTTTAATAAGTAATAAAAAAAATCTTTGTTAGTTTATTAGTTATACTCATATAATGTAAATATAAAACATTTGGAGAAAATATCAAACATGTTATAATTAACAATTTCCCATTATAATTAACAAGTTATAATTGACATTTGCAGTCCATGGTTTGACATGTATATGATAATGATGTACTTCTGAATATGATGCTGTATGTGCCTGCTGTCTTCTGAAAGCTGGGGCAGATTGTATTATGATCAGGGTGTTAAACGTCCTCTTTGATGAGTGTTATTTGTTAATGACACGTTTTATATTTCCAAGAATTTTACACGGATAAACGCTCTTTATTATTGTTCCATGCAGCGTGAAATCATTGTCCTCATCTTTGAATTGACCAATAGGAACAATGTAAACTTTATGAACTCATGACCATCAGACGTTGACTTTGAGAGAACACAACATTGCAGCTTCTTACTGAACACAGACGTGCTGAAGGTGTTGCTGGCAGATCTGACAGAGCGGTGTACAGTACAGAGGAACTCAACGCCACCTGCACACCTCTGTGAGTCTGACACATGCCTGAGATGAACCTTCTTCATTGTGTTTTTATGTCTGTTTGCCTGATACCGGCTTTATTACATGTAACTGTCTAGCTTAGATGGAACTAGACAACTGTACTATTTTTGTATTGGTTTAAACCATTTGAAACTACTGAGAGATCAAATGAAGACTCAGGAGGGAACGTGTGTTTTCTGCCAAAGAAATGCGTTGTGTAATGTTTAATTTACAGACTGGCTATAGCTGAATAAATCTGCCTGTATGATTGTTTTGACTTTAGTGAGAAATAAAGCAATTCTGTTTTCTCTCATTTCATGAGGATGAGGTTTTGTAGTTTTCATAGATTTAAAGCTGCACTTCTCCATCTCTGTTTGAATATAACTGCAGGTTACTTTACGCACTTCCTGTGTGTTGAAGTCAAATGAAGCCAGACGTTTCCTGAGAAATCAGACCTGACTGCTCAAATGATAAATCATTATTATAAACACTGTTGTGAATCGGTGTAAGATAAGACCATTTGAACACTGATCTGTTACACTTGATCAATAACTGATTTTTGAACTATTTTCAACTCCATATTAAGATGGAAACACATGATAATGAGAGGGGGGGATGAATGACCACTGCATCTAAACAAACCTTTATTTATCTTTTCAATAAAAAGTCGCCATGCACGGCTGTTATAGAAACATTACACTGTTTGGAGTCCCACAAAACATGCATACTGGAGTGTGCGGTTTACTGTACATTACTGTACTTTTATTTACATCCAAATATGGGCATTCCAGAGGAAACGGACAGGTGGAGATTTGTGGGCAGGTGGAGATTTGTGGGCAGGTGGAGATTTGTGGGCAGGTGGAGATTTGTGCGCAGGTGGAGATTTGTGCGCAGGTGGAGATTTGTGCGCAGGTGGAGATTTGTGGGCAGGTGGAGATTTGTGCGCAGGTGGAGATTTGTGCGCAGGTGGAGATTTGTGGGCAGGTGGAGATTTGTGGGCAGGTGGAGATTTGTGCAGGTGGAGATTTTTCAGCGAGCTTCTGTACTTCAGTGCAGGAAGAAGAAACACTGGCAGTGACTTCCGGTCCGTGACATCTTACCGCTTCTGTCTCTACATTCATCAAAACAGAGACGAGAGTGTTGAGCAGCACGTTTATTTACACACAGAGAAAAAGATGAACGAAAGCAAAGCAGCAAACCACAGGCGGAGGAGAGACAGACACAGCAGGACAGGTGTGACTTCACAAACATACTGAAGATGATGCTCAAAAACTGCATCTTTGTAACAAAATAATTGTGAAACTTTTACACAAACCTGAACGTTATAAATGAGTGTACATTCTCTAGTGTACATTCTCTAGTGTACATTCTCTAGTGTACATTCTCTAGTGTACATTCTCTAGTGTACATTCTCTAGTGTACATTCTCTAGTGTACATTCTCTAGTGTACATCACGACATGTGACAATATTTGTTTGTGCATCATTCACGTACAATACAGAGAAAATCAAGGGCATTTTTAAACAATTACTATCAGAGAGAATTTTAAAGAATTACTATTTACATAACCATATATTGGAAAACAAATTTGTACCCATAAGTTCTCACAAATCTGAGCAAACCCTCCTTTTGGGGACGTCCTCATTTGTAAAAACACTGAAATATAGTAAATAGTTTTTTAGTAACTAGCTGTGTATATTAACAGTCTATGGAATGTCCCCATTTAGATAAATGTGTGTGTTTTGCTTGCATGTGCCTTAAGAACTTACATGTGCCTTAAGTAACATTTTTTTAAATGTTTTAAGAAAACAGTCTTACAAACTATAATTGTTAGCTGGTCTTCACGTAAGGACACGGTGAAGGTTAAATATTTACTGTACAGCAGAATGAAACTGTAACGTCCCAGAATTCCCTCTGTCATCGACACTGTCTCGCTCTCAGAATCAAAACGACACATATAGAAAACAAATGCTTTATTGAAGGAGATACTCCAGATGCTGTAGAATGAGATTATAAAGCTCTCTTTACATCAGCAGTGTATGAACAAGAAACATAATAAACTTTAAAAGCCGTATTTATTAACATCAAATTACTTTCAGTAATGTTTTTCAGTAAATCACTGCCCATTATACAGAACACAATTCCCATCAGCTCAGTTTTGGCTATTAACATTTCTTAATACTTTGATAATGGTACAGGAATAAATGTAAACCCATTTTACTTCAGTTCTGGTTTCAGCCAGTGGATCTGAATTACAGAAGTGATTCACTTTCTACATTATTGTTGATGTGGTCTGTACACGAAAGAAAGATAAACAGGAGATACATACAGAGAATTCCTCCCAGAATCCCATTTCAATACTTCAGCTGAAAAGAAGCTGATAACAGAAACGCATACTAAGAAACACAGAACATACAGTTTAATATATCGCTGTTGTGTTTCACAGTCACCCACTGCGTCCAGTCGGAGTAAAATGAGCGATTATAGAGAAGCATGGATTATGTCCTCTTCTGTATGGATGGACTGAACAGGGGGCGGATTGGTGAATATAAAGTGAGACAGAGAGATGTGAGTGTTCAGAGGGAGAAGGTGCTGTCTGTCAGTCTGTCTGTCAGTCTGTATGTCTGTGTGTCTGCCTGTCCTCTCACACTGTAGAAATCAATTTGCCCTCCTCACTGTGGAACAAAGACAGGGAAAAACTGACAGGTTGGGTTGGACACAGACACAGGAAAGCACACAGAGCACAAAGCAGCAATGTTAAAGAAATAATTGAACCAGAAATTAAACTTTTGTCAGAATGTTTCTTAATGAAAACCTAATGTTGCCATTAAGTGAAAAATATTACATTTTTGATATATAATATATATTGTTAAAAACATTCACTGACGCTGGACTAAAGACAAGCTTCTTACAGTATACATCCAGCCAGCTGCCTCCCTACAGCAGACTTTAGTTTTTAACCAGCAAGAGAAAACTGCATATGAAGATTTTGACACAATTAAAAACAGCAGAAAACAACAGACACTTAAAGACTCACAGACACACACAAACGGACAAAGAAAAATGGAACTGTAAATTAAAAAGAAAATATTTTCATACACAGAAATTTGGAATAAAGGCTGAGAAACGTCCCGTCTTCCCATAGATGATCTAGACGGACATATGGTCTTATTTATTTGTCTTCTACGATCTGAATATGACCATTCAATGTGTTCTCAAACAGTATGAGATGCACAATGTGAAGTTCTCATCTATGAGAAGTGACCCGGATCGTGAATGACTGATCCAAATATTTTCGTTTTATAAAAACCCATTTAAACAATCACAGAAGTTTTTCCTCTTTGTTCAATATGAATTTAGGTGCTTGGAGGTCACCTGCTGACTGAGCTAGACCTTCAGAAACATATGTTCATCTGATCCATCTGCAGGTCCAGCAAAGAAATCCTTTTGCTTGCTGTATTTAATTATTCATTAATTCAAACAAAACCAGAGGAGAACAAATTAAACACGGGGAAACAAAGAGAATAAGCGAATCTCAAAGGGCAATAAACTCTTACCTCGTTTGAAATCTGGACTGGTGGTCTTCAAGCCCGTGCTGTAAGAGAGAGATTTTAAGCGTTTGTCTTTCAATCACACAGCCAATAGATGGCAGTAGCAGAACACATCACACGTGTGACATAGTGAAGTCATTGAGTGAGCACCTAAAAATGAGCTGCGCGTGTGTGTGTGTGTGTGCGCGTGCGTGTGTGTGTGACCAAATATCCCCACAATGATGGTAAAGGTTACACACACCTACATTGTAAGGACCAGCCAGCAGTTCCCACCAGTGAAACTGGTATGAAACAAACTAAATGATGCTTTTTAAAATAACTTCAGAAAATGCCGGTTTTTGTGAGGGTTTAGGATTAGAGTGAGGATACAATATACAGTGCGTACAGTATAAAAGTCATTATGTCTATGTAAAGTCCCCACGAAGATAGCTGTACACGTGTGTGAGTGCGTGTACGTGTGTTTGAGTGTGTGGTTTACCTGTGAATATGCCGACATTGCTGTGCTGTACGGTCTCTGTCGGCTGTGTTGTGCTGGCATGCTGTACTCAGACGTGGGTATCGCTGTCTCTCTCTCGAGCAGATTTCCTGTGCTGCTGCTTCTGATGTGCTGCGAACTACACACACACACACGCACGCACGATTACCATCATGGTTCTGTTGTTCCATACAATCATACAGGTGTGGAATGACATGAGGGTGAGGAAATGATGGCAGAATTTTCATTTTTGGGTGAACTGTCCCTTTAAGATTCAGACTTACCTGACATGGAGTGTATTGGTGTCTGGTTGAGGTATCACACGGGTGTAAGAGAATGGAAACCAGCCTCGCCTGAAAGAACACATTAGCAGTGAAATCTTTATAAGGTTCTTTATAAACTCTAATATGTCATCAAAACTGCCACTTAATCGTAAGACTTCATATCTGCAGAAAACAGCTTTCATTAGCCTTCCTGCACAAGAGTCACCTGCACAATGTCAGGGTGTTGCTAGGGGCTTGCTAGACTGTTTCTAGGTGGTTGAAAAGAGACATGATTGTATCGTGATCTCAACCTAAAGGCTCTTACATTCTGTTCTTCTCATTTTCTCCGTAGTGCCAGCCGTCTCGGGCTTCAGGTACCAGCAGTGTAATGATGTCTCCTTCTGTGAAGCTGAGGAGGGTGCTGTTGTCCCCCGCCGTGTGTGAGAAGAGGGCCTGAACGCGCGTCCATCCGTTTCTCTCCAGCGCGGCTGCCATTGAGCTGGACCTGGGCAGGGTCTGGGTATCTGCTAGGGTCAAAGGTCAGAGGTCTGACATCAGTGCTGCTAAGTACAGTCACAAGCCTGTTAAAAGTTCATTTTTTTGTGCTTATGAGAGAATTGTCGTTAGATTAGCAAAAGGCTTTAAACTCTGTATGGATGGACTGTAAATAAGACATTCGGGGGCGCAATTATTCAAGAGGCATTTATAATCTATTTATGTTCCTGTCCATCTTCTTCAGGTTTTCTTAACCTTACATATCATATATCAAAAATAATAATAATATAACATCTAAAAACATTTTTGTTACTTAACGGAAACAAATTGTTGAGTATTAAATGAAA